>CM076576.1:377968128-378128128 GCA_034641835.2 Pinus albicaulis | reverse complement strand
AACAACAATCTAGATTTCAGTTCATGATCAAGAAAGTGGGGAAAATCAGCTATTTCAGACCCAAAAACGTTATTCCCAATGGATAGCGTAATATTAAGGGGAAATAATGGTTGTATACTTTATCTTATGCTATTTGGGACTCCCACCCAGAAAATAATCGAAAACAAATCTGTTTTACTAAGTTAAACAGATCTCCCGGTCCCAGTGCAGCTCAAAAAGACCCAAACCCCATGACTTAGCTAATGCAGATTTTGCTGAAGCTTGCACAACGTATTTTTCAAAGGGTTGATGAAGAAAATAATGAAATATCTCTTATATGAGTCTTAATCAAACAAAAAAATAGAGAAATGGAAGTTTACAAGCTTATACAGTGAAACAAGACATCTGGCAAGGTTTCCAGCAAAATGCATGAAATAAGCAATCCTATAGAAAATAACGCAGTTGCTACAAATATATATTAATATTCATTGAATAAATCATATAATGGCTGAAAAATACAGGAATAGGGCCAAAGGTCTCTCTAACAAAACTCCCATAGGGAAATAGGCACCTCCTCCTCAAGAAATAGCATAAAATCAAAGGATGCAACACTGTTGTTGCTGCCTCTGCATGAAGGATGCAATTTTATGAAGGATAATCTGTTGTAGCTGAATATGAATGAATGGCCCCAAGCCAAATACTAAAATTAAGCTCATATCATTCTCTCTTGATCCCTTAAGCAAGCTGATCTAGAAAGAGGATGGAATTCCTAAACATGAATCCTTGACACTAAGCAGTGCAACAACTTCAGCTAAACAACTGAAGCATGCAATTGGTCTCCACAACAAGAAATCTAAATACATGAATGATCTCCCTTTGAGGCTATGCCTTCCTTTTATCTTTTTGGTGAGCCTCCTCACCCCGGACCCCACACAATGTTGAGGTGACTTCTTCATGAAGCTTCCTCTTTCAAAACTACATTGACCTAGCTTGCTTCCCTCCTTTTGTCACTGCGATGTTGACTTGGTCAATTAATCTTCCTCCAATGCCTCTTTTGACATTATGGATCTTCAATCTAGTTTACATATGTGTCTTAGGCTGATCCTTGTTCACATTGAACTGGTTTGCTTAGGCGATCTCGTCCTCCTCAAGAATGCATGTTGACTTAGTCAAAATTGACTATGTCCTCATCTATTTTGCCCCTGTCCACACTTGTAAGTGTAAATTTCAGCTCCTAAAGTGATCCCTTCCCTTATTAAGGTGGAATTTATTCATATTTTATTATTCATGGGCCTCCTTTCCCATTTATTCCTCTCCTAGGTCAAAATATCAAAATCTAATATTGCAATTTGCTTGCTTGAAAATTTTGGAATATTACATGGAGCCAACAACTTATTTTCCCTCATGTCTAGGAAGATCCTTACAAACATCATTCTTCATTATCGAGCTATATTTCTCCACCATGGCATGTAACTAAACCTGCTGGGAAGGTGCCTCTTCAAAAGAAAATGGCTCATAATATATCAACTTCACCACCAGTGCCATGTATCATGTGTATCTATCTATTGATTTGTGTTGTATGTGTAAGGAAATAGGAGGCCCAACCTTCTCCTGAGCTTCTATTGTAGTGGCTACAACCACATTCCAAAATTTATCCTATGCTTAGATTTTGTAGCCTAACTTTCTACTCACAGGATATTATCTTTCACTGCTATCAAGTATTCATGATATGATTGAGACATCCTTTTCATTTGTGCTTTTGCTCACTTGTTTTCATACTTAACTGTGTTAGGAAAAATACTGAGAGGAGGGGGGTGAATCAATATTTAGAGTTTGTTGAAACTATTTCAACCTTTTCTTTTACAGAATTCCATAAACGGCTTTGATGAACCCAACTCGCATATACACGCGCAAATACTGAAAGAAACTAGCGTATACTGATATAATTTTACAGATTAGAAAACCTTTTTAGTAACAGTCTTTAACTTAGTTTATTAGTCATGCATCTATTAGATAATTAGTAAATATGTGTAGTAACAACAGTATAAATCATCACACAAATGCAACACACATGAACACCAAGATTTAAGGTGGAAACGCAATTCGGGAGAAAACCACCACTGTTGTCATCTCTGTCTTTAATATTTATTATATGGAAAACTATTTACAATCTTCTACTGATGCAGACTCATATCAATACACATGAATATACCTGCAGAAGGATGCAACCTTCTCTTGTTTTCCAACTGCTACTGGAAGGGAGCTACAACCCCCTAATCTCGTTTACCAGCCACTACTGGAAGGGAGCTTCAACCCCCTAATCAGAACACCAGCTTCTACTAGCAGGAAGCTTTTATACTAAAGGCTTCAACCTTCAGAACCATTGCAGACCACGTTTCATAAATTTTCATACTCGATCAAACAGAATCAACACAACTCTTCATAAACATCAACAACCATAAACTTTACCCAATACTTCATTCAAAACTATGAGACCACTGTAACCAGAACTCAAAAATAACCTAAACTTCAGAATAAATATGTAGATACAAACTCAACACTGAACATTCATCAACTTAAAATGCATATGCTACTTCGCTTCACTGAACCCGCGTGTATACACTCTTTCCTTCACACCAACCTGCGTATAGCTTTGTGAATACTATTTTTCAGAATGTAATCAGTCTGAAATCTAGATTTTAGGCTTTCAGTTAGATATCTTTAGAAATGTAGAACCCTTCATCAGTTAGTCACCATCAACCATGTTTATTCTCTCATTGATCAGATTTGTACATAATCAACTTAGCAGCATTTATAGTATTCAAACAACCCAAATCTACAAGAAGACTTCATTGACAGACATAAGAAAACTAGCAGGAATAACAGAAAAATGTCTGCAATAAGATTCAGAAAACCCTAACTTCCATACGCACCTTTTCTGAAGAAAACCTGCGTATATACTTACTTTTACTGAGACGAACTAGCGTATATATCTGTAAATATAAACTTTGCAGAATGAACTAGATCCATAGAACTTACCCATATTTCTTCACTTGACTTTAGCAAACTTGCGCCAGGTCATAGATCTAATCATCTCTTCAATGGATCTAGAAAATACATAGTCATTTTAGGTCTAGAGATCCTGATCCATCATTTTATTCATGGGTGCATTATTAATTCAGATCTATCAAAAAATTGTAACCCTTTCCATGCAGATATACTTCAGAGTGAAGTATTCACTCAATACCTAGACACATGCACACCATTGCACTATGATCTTCTTCTCCTTATATAGATTTAGCCTTTACCAATACCATGAGTCAAAACCACACAACATCCGATGGTATTCTTGGACGACATCAACTAGACGATACAATGCTCAATACTGTGGGCTAATACCATGGTAAATCCCCCTAGTATCTTCCTTTTGGAGCACAAAAAGGCATACGCGACTTGGATCATCCTTATCCGCGTGTATGCATGGCTTGGCCTGAACAAACTGATGTATATAATCTTTAATATGAAAATTATCAATGCTTCTGTCACTTCTTTTGCTGGATATTACCCACTTCTTTTGATAGACTTCTGAGCTTCTACTGAGGACATATATTCCAAAATTACTAGAGAGTTGCCATCAAGGACAACATAATAAGACATAGGAATCATATTGCCAAAAATATCCCCCTTTGGACTTGATGGCAACCAGAAACCATGATAGTTATGACAACCATCTCATCATAACCATTATTCATTCAAATACCCAAAATACTCTCCCCATTTTGCATCCACTGCAAAGAGCACTATTTTGACCATGCTTCCCCTGAGTATATGCTATATCTTGAGATATTTTCAATGAAGTACATGATTCTATAACTTAATCAAGTATGGCCTTTCCTATCACCAAGGACTCATATTTACATCAATGATCCAACCAAGTGGAATTACATATTTGACTCAACTACCCAACCAAGTGGGTTTTACATGACTGAATATAGAAATTTTACATCATAGGTCTCAACATGAAATTTTCATCAAATTACAGATATGAATATTTATGACCAAAACCAAAGAATCTCAACCATGAGACCATAACATAGCAACCAATCAAAATGCCAACAAGGCATCCTTTTCCACAAGACAAGTGCTCCCCCTTAGCTTGTGCATCCTGAACACCTTCAACAACCAAATCATCAAAGTATCTTCATCAAGGAGACAAATATCAGAGAATGATACAGAAAGATGAAGACTAGAACAACAATAGAGATTACCCAACAACACCACAACTGTTCTGAATGTTGACCTAGAGAATTTTTATTAGCAAAACCCATACGCGGTTTTATGCACAGAAACTCGCGTATATACCCGATTTTCCTTTATGAAACCCGCGTATCAAACTTAATCTTCTAAAATCAAGTAAATCTAATCTGAGAGGCAAAGACAACTCCCAGCTTCTATCTGAGATATTTGAATGCTTCCCTAGGCAGAGGTTTATTAAATATATCAGCAACTTGTTCTTTGGAGGGAACATACTCCAATTTTACCTTTTGTTCTAGCACTTGTTCACGTAGGAAGTGATACTTGATAGGAATGTGCTTGGTCTTGGAATGCATAACATGATTATTTGACATACTAATGGCACTTGTATTATCACATAAAATAGAGATGGGAGATGAACATTTGATTTGAATGCCTTGTAAAGTCTGCATCATCCAAATTAGTTGTGTGCAACATGATGCAGCAGCCACATATTCTGCTTCTGCTGTGCATAAGGCAATAGAGCTTTGTTTCTTGCTAAACCAAGATACTAATCAGGGCCCCATATAGAATGCACCACCACTAGGGCTTTTTCGATCATCAACATTTGTAGCCCAATCTGCATCTGTGTAAGCATGAAGAATGAGATCAACATTCTTTGGATACCATAGACCATGGTTTTGAGTCCCTTGTAGATATTTGAATATTATTTTTACAGCTTTAAGGTGAAGCTCATTTGGATTAGCTTGGAATAGTCCAACAATCCCAACTACATGCATAATGTCTGGTTTTGTCCCAGTTAGATAAAGCAGACTTCCAATCATGGATCTATATTCTGGTTGATTCACCATGGGAGAATCATTATGAGAACTGAGGTTGCATCGAGTTACCATTGGCATACTCATAGGTTTGCAGTCTTCCATCCCATACTTCTTCAGAATTTGCTTAAGATATTTTGCCTGTGATAAAAATATGCTATATGTTGCTTGTTGCACTTGTAAGCCAAGAAAAAATGTTAGTTCCCCAAGTAAAGAAATTTCAAATTCCTGCTGCATAACAGAAGCAAATTTCTGACTCATGGACTCTTCATTACTCCCAAAAATGATGTCATCAACATATACAACTACTATCAATAGTTTATCATTTTCAATTTTTGTGTATAAGTTTCTATCAACAGATCCCTTTGAAAAATCTTGTTGATGAAGATATTTGTTAAGACGATAGTACCATGCCCTTGGAGCATGTTTGAGACCATATAAAGATTTTTTAAGCTTGCAAACAAGTTTTTCATCATTTCCCAAAATGAATCCTTTTGGTTGTTCTATATAAAATTCTTCTTCTAGATCACCATTGAGGAAAGCAGATTTAACATCCATTTGATGAACTTTGATTTGTTGAAAACTTGAAAAAGCAAGAAACATTCTTATGGCTTCATGTATAGCTATAGGAGCAAATGTTTCTTCAAAGTCTATACCTTCTTGTTGAGCATACCCTTTACAAAAAAGTCTAGCCTTGTTTCTTATAACATATCCATTTTCATTTAACTTGTTTTTGAATATCCATTTTGTTCCAATCACATTTTTATCATGAGGTCTTGGAACCAATTCTCAAGTATGATTCTTTTCAATCTGATCAAGTTCCTCATTCATGGCTTGAATCCAACATTCATCTTTACTAGCTTGATTGACATTCTATGGTTCAACAGTAGATAGAAATTCCAGATAGCTAGGAGATCCTACAATAGTTCTTCTTGTTTGGACACCTGATCCCTTTTCTCCCAAAATTTGAGATTCTGGATGATTCTTTTGAACATACCTGGATGGAGCTTTTTCAGATAGAACTTCTTCTTTTGGTGCTTCATTGGGTTCACCTTCTATATTGTTTCTATTTGATGGAGGAAAATATATATCATCATCATCTTCATTTGTTGTTGGCATTTCCCTTTTTGGAGCTGAGAGAGACTCATCAATTACAACATCAATACATTCAACAATATTCCAAAGCCTTTTATTGTAACATTTATATTCTTTACTTCTAGAAGAGTAACCAAGAAATATTCATTCAGCTACTCAAGGTTCAAACTTACCAAGCTTTTCATCATTGTTCTTGATAAAACATTGTCTTCCGAAAACTCTAAAATTCTTTACGGTGAGAAGATTTCCATACCAGAGTTCATATGGAGTTTTATCACTGTTTACTAGAACATGAGAATTTTTTAGAATATTTACCATAGTATGTGATGGTTCTCCCCAAAAGGTATCAGGAGTTCCAGATTCATCAAGCATAGCCCGAGCTATTTTTTGAACTGTTCTATTCATCCTTTCTGCCACACCATTTTGTTGTGGGGTTCTAGCTACAGAAAATTGTCTTTTTATGCCCTGATGTTCAGAGAAATCAAAGAATTAATCTGATATATATTCTCCTCCTCAGTCAGATCTAAGACATTTGATTTTTATATCTAATTCATTTTCAACCAAGGCTTTGAAGATCTTAAATTTTTCAAATGCTTCATCTTTATGTTTTAGTAACCTGATCCAACACATTCTAGAGAAATCATCAATAAATAAAATATATTATTATTCTCCATGAGGTGAATTTTTCCTTACAGGACCACATAGATCAGTATGAATAAGTTTAAGAGGCTTACTTGTTGATCCTTATTTAGCATTGAATTACACCTTGGTTTGCTTACCAAATTGACATGATTTGCATATGGTACTTTCAGGTGGAGTGATTTTGGGAAGATCACAAACTGCTTTGAGTCTGCTGGATTTACTTATTTGAGAGAAGCTCAGATGTCCCAACCTTCTATGCCATAACCAATTTTCTGAAGATTTTCTCAAGTAACATTATGTTTGACCACCTTTCAATACATACAAATTGCTTGGTGTTCTAGTTCCTTTTATTATTGCTTCTCCCATGTCAAGTTCACGTACAACACATTATTTTGAACTAAAGACAACCTCATTTCCTTGATCACACATTTGAATCACACTCAGTAGGTTATGCTTTAATCAATCCACATACATAACATTGTTATCTTTCACTCTTTCTTTTAGAAAAAAAAAATCTTTTCCTTTATTGACAGCAAGAGAATCATTTCCAAAGGTAAAATTCTTTTCTTTCTCTAGAGAATTGTATCAAAGGAGTTTATTTCTATCACCTGTCATGTGTTTTTAACACCCACTATCAATGTACCATTGATTTTCTTCCCCTTCTGCAAATAATTCTATGCCACAACTCTCAGCCTATAAATCCTTCCTTTTCCAAACCTTGGAATTTAAAGGTATATGCTCTTTTGGCTGAAGTTTGCTCCTACATTCCGATTCTTCATGACCAAAGTTATTGCGATAAGTACATTCAATTTAATTTTGAAGAGGAGAAAAGTTGCTATAAGTATTCTTCTTTATTCTAGTCTCATTTCTTTGCTTTCTTTCTTCTCTGTTCATCATGGTTTTGTATGCAACACATTGAACAACTTTATGACCAAAATTATGACATGAGAAACATTGCCCATTAAAGAAGAAATTTCTACGATCATGAAACCTTCTATTTATGTTTACCTGCTGATTGGTATTTCTCTAATTAATATTTCTACTAGTGTTCTTTGTATTGAAGTGGTCATGTTTTACTTGTGAATTTTCTCTGTTCTCTTGTTGAGTGATGAAATGTTGTAGGCGGGCTTTAGCTGCATTTAGATAGCTTGGTGCTGAATACTGAGAGGATTCTCCAATATATCCAAGACCTATCCTTACAAAAGGAGAGCATTGAACCTTGATAATTTCATATAAGGTTTCAATTCCTTTAGCAAATCTAAGATTTAAAGATTTCTCTTTCTCGATCTCCTTTTTTAGACTTACTATTTCACATTCTAATTTCACATTGTCCTTCTCGTTTTCTATAAGCTGATTCTTTAGAGTATCTATGGAAATTTTTTTTTTCTTCCAAACATATTTTGAGCTGATTAATTTCTTCAAGAAAATCATTTTCTTCTAGTGCATCCATAAAGTTATCTTTAGCCTCACTAGAGTCTTTTTCAAAAACCATGATTAGTCTAACATCTTGATCAGATTCTCCTTCTTCACTATTTGATAAACCATCACTATCTTCATGAGTATAATAGCTTTTTCTATTGATAAACCATTTCTTATTTCCTTTTTTCATGACTATATTTATGGGGACATTTAGCTGCATAATGACCAACTCTTCCACAGCAAAAACATTTAAAAGGGTGTTTACCTTTGAACCTTCTAGTGCCAAGTTGTAGCTTCTTTACAAAATTTATCTCATCTTCTTATGAAACATACCCTGATCCTTCTTTTTCTTATACCTCCTTTCCTTTTGTAGCAGCCCTGAAGACAACTTCTTTGACTTCAGATGAACCTCCTTTTCTCATTTCACAAGCAATTAGAATCCCATGAAGTTCAACAATAGTAAGAGTTTGTAGATCCTGTTTCTCTTCAATGGAAGACACTTTTGATTCAAATTTGGGAGTTAGGGATATTAAAACCTTTTCTACCAGAGTAGTGTCAGATATAGTTTCACCTAGATTTCTCATACGATTTACAATATCATCTAGATGTAAAAAGAAACTAGCAATTATTTCTTCATTGTGCATTCTGAGTTTTTCATATTGAATTCTGAGAGTTTGGAGTTTATCACTTTTTACCTTGGCATCACCTTCATAGATTAGAATGATTTTGTCCCATATCTCCTTTGCTATATTCAACTTCATGACTTTGACAAATTTTGATTCAGTCAGACTTCCCAATAATGCATTGATCACCTTTGCATTGGTTTCATATTTATTTCTTTCTCTTGCATTCGTTGGAACTGATGCTAGATATTGATAACTTCCCTCAACTATGGCCCATACATCTACTCCAAGAGACTGAAGATAGGATCTTGTCCTTGTCTTCCAAAATATTAAATTGTTTCCATTGAAGAGAGGAGGCCCGATAGATGATGTCCCATCCTGATTGCTCATCTTAGCTAATCTTCCTTCTAGCAATTAATCTTCTTCAGAAGGACCTGGCTCTGATACCAATTGTTAGGAAAAATACTGAGAGAGCGGGGGGTGGTGAATCAATATTTAGAGTTTGCTAAAACTATTTCAACCTTTTATTTTACAGAATCCCATACGCGGCTTTGATGAACCCAACTCGCGTATACATATGCAAAATACAGAAAGAAACAAGAGTATATTGATATAATTTTAAATATTAGAAAACCTTTTTAGTAACAGTCCTTAACTTTATTATTAGTCATGCATCTATTATATAATCCGTAAATATGTTCAGTAACAGCAGTATAAATCATCACATAAATGCAACACACATGAACACCAGGATTTAAGGTGGAAACCCAATTCGGGAGAAAACCATCGTTGATGTCGTCTCTGTCTTCAATATTTATTATATGGAAAATTGTTTACAATCTTGTACTGATGCAAACTCATATCAGTACGTAGGCATCTACCTGTAGAAGGCTGCAACCTTCTCTCATTTTCCAACTGCTACTAGAAGGGAGCTACAACCCCCTAATCTCGTTTACCAGCCACTACTGGAAGGGAGCTTCAACCCCCTGATCAGAACACTAGCTTCTACTGGAAGGAAGTTTTTATATTGAAGGATTCAACCTTCAGAACCACTGGAGATCACGTTTCATCAATTTTCATACTGGATCAAACAGCATCAACACAACTCTTCATAAACATCGACAACCATAAACTTTACCCAATACCTCAATCAGAACAGTGAAACCATTGTAACCAAAACTTAGAAATAACCCAGAATTTAGAATAAATATGTAGATACAAACTCAACCCTAAACATTCATCAACTTAAAATGCATACGCTACTTCGCTTCACTGAACCCGCGTGTATACGCGCTTTCCTTCACACCAACCTACGTATAGCTCTATGAATACTATTTTTTAGAATGTAATCAGTCTCAAATCTAGATTTGAGGCTTTCAGTCAGATATCTTTAGAAATGCAAAACCCTTCATCAGTTAGTCACCATCAACCATGTTTATTCTCTCATTGATCATATTTTTACATAATCAACTTAGTAGCATTTACAGTATTCAAACAACCCATATCTACAAGAAGATTTCATTGATAGACAACAAACAACTAGCAGGAATAACAGAAAAACCTCTACAATAAGCTTTAGAAAACCCAAACTACCATACACACCTTTTCTGAAGAAAACCTGCGTATATACGCGCTTTTACTGATACGAACTAGCATATTGATCTGTAAATTTAAACTTTGCAGAATGAACCAGATCCATAGAACTTACCCAGATTTCTACACTTGAATTTAGCAAACTTTCGCCAGGTCATAGATCTGATCATCTCTTCAATGGATCTAGAAAATACATAGTCATTTTAGGTCTAGAGATCTTGATCCATCATTCTATTCATGGCTGCATTATTAATTCATATCTATCAAAAAATTGTAACCCATTCCATGAAGATATACTTCAGAGTGAAGTATTCATTCAATACCCAGACACATGAACACCATTACACTATGAGCTTCTTCTCCTTATATAGATTTAGCCATTACCAATACCGTGAGTCAAAACCACACAACAGCCAATGGTATTCTTGGATGAAGTCAACTAGACGATACAACGCTCAATACTACGGGCCAATATCATAGTAAAACCCCCTGGTATCCTCCTTTTGGAGCACAAAAAGGCATACGCGACTTTTATTTTCCTTATCCGTGTGTATACGTGGCTTGGCCTAAACAAACCCGCGTATATAATCTTTAATATGAAAATTATCAATTCTTCTGTCACTTCTTTTGATGGATATTACCCACTTCTTCTAATAGACTTCTGAGCTTGTAATGAAGACATATATTCCAAGATTACCAAAGATCTGCCATCAAGGACAACATAATAAGACATAGGAATCATATTGCCAACAAACTGGTCTTTCTAAGTCACAATCTAACCTCCTAACTTGATCTTGTAGCAGTTCTCATCTTGCTTCCAGAAAATGCACAATCCATGAGGGCAAGCCCAACTTTGGTGATTATAATTTCAAAATCCCAACTCAAAGCTCTTCCTTGAGCTTAAAAATTGTGTATTCATAGATGGAAGCCCAAGACGGGGCCCATAAATTGTACAATGCATCCCTTGAGCTTAGAAACTATGTAATGCATTGAGCCAGAAAGTTTCCTAGTTCCCCAAAATTGCGTAATATTTCCCGAAAATGTGCATGGAATTTTTTTTCCAGAAAATAAAATTAGTAATAAAAATAAAAAGAAAAAATCATCCCTAAAAAATAGGGATCTATGTTTAGTATCCTGAAGGAGGCACATTCATTGTTTTAAGAAACTTTCGCCAAGCATTACTTTTTCCTTGATTTTAGGAAAACACGTCATATACCCTAATTTTCTCAAATATATTTAATTGACACCACTAGAGCTCATTTTCACATTCCATATTAGATATCTAGAATTCTCAAGGAGATTAGGTAACCTTCGATGTGGTCGTCATCACTTTTTGGGCTGAGTTTTTTTTTTTTATCACCTTTTGTCGCTTTTTGTCACTTTTTGTCGTTTTTCTTGTGTGAATGTTTTTTTTCTTATTTTTCTTCATGCATGCTCACCTTTTAACTTTTTTTAGCTTTTAGAAGTGTTTTTTCAATTTTTTTTTTACTTTAACAAGAGTTGCATTGGTTTCTTTGTTTTTGCATGATAGTCATCGTGGCGGTGAATCTCCTCACTACTTTTAATTTCTATCCATTTATTCAGTTCCTGGACTTAATCTACACCGATTCATTCATAATTAGTTAGATCTGCACTCAAGCTCGTACCATCACTTATATATGATCATTTTTCATGCTTCCATTGGGTGGATCCACACATTCCTTGGTTGGTCTTCCCTTTTCCCGGTTGGGCACTGCATAATCATAAGGGCTAGGTCGAGAGCTTGGCCTATAAAATTATGTAGTGCAGAATTTTAATTTTAAAACTATTTAATAAATCCTAAAATAATTAAAATGGATATATTATATTACAAAAACTTATGAAAACCATTTAATAAATCCAAAAACTATTAACAATAATATATTATATCATAAAAAGATAAAATATATAACAAATAAATATTTTTTTATAAAATATCTTTAAGATAAATCACATAGTTGTTTTAATGTTAATGTTTTTCGAACCATTTAATTTGGTTCATAATTATGAAACAAATGGTTCGAAACACGTTGACATTAATAGAACCATGTGATTTATCCGAAAGATATTTTAATAAATCATGAATCACAAAAGTTCCAATCCTGAAATAATATTTTGTTATCATTTCCAAACTCAAACAAGTATGAAAAATTTATCCCTATAATGTTATATCAGCCTAGATCGATCTTAACTCTGCATATAATCTCTTTTTATTTTAAAAAAGGTTTGCATGTCAAGATATTTCTTGGCGCTTAGTAGATCAAGAGTTAAGGTGGATCTCTATTGATTTAATTATTAATTATAATTATAAATATAATTATTAATTTTATATTTTATATTTTATTTTATTTTATTTTAACATTTCAGTACAACATCTCTACCATACTCGGTTAGAGAGCACCTCTCAACACAAAAATCCTAAAACATCTAAAACCCTAAAACATCTAATCATGCTGAAGGAAGGCGTTGTGATCTAAAATAAATTGTGAACACTTTCAAACAAAAATATTCATCTCCAAGACCTTTTACTAACACTTATATTTGCATGGGAAACATGAGCAATACATTCTCTAAACAATACTTCAAAAATCCATCAACATAAACAAGAAGCACATAACCTTGAAGGAATCATAACACAACACGTGATAACAGAGTTCATTGATTGTGGACTATGACTTTGGGCCTTGGTTCAAGATTGGGGAGGTGGCTTCATTAGTCTCTGCAAGAGGAAGATGAGTACATAGTAAAATATTTGTCGACAGAAGGATGATACCCTTATCTCGAGTGGCATGTGTCTCCAAAGATATTTTCTCCTACAAAGAACTCTCACTCACAAGACCTTCTCCTTCACCATGAAAAATGAATGATCTCTCACAAAAGTAGCATAAAATGGCCTTCTGACACAAGGTGGAAAAAAATGGACCTCTTGCATAAAGTGGCACAAAATGGTCCTCTTGAATCCATTGGTCAGATTCAAATCATACTCATCATAATCATGGGTTGTCTCGAAATTATAAGATATGGTTGAAAACATGACAACTTTCTAGCAAAGTGTCCATATTGCCCTCTTTTAGCTCTGCACCATCGATTCTCATGCAACGACTAAAATAATGAATTTCCTACAAATATTCAGATATCATTATCCTACTACATCATATCGAGATCACCAAAGACTACTACAACATACATCCATCCTTCTGCCAAAACAAAAACAAAAAAAGTTGCTAAAATTCATCATTATCCCTAACAATCTGATGGTGATCTAAAATTGGCTACTCAAATGCCAAAATGAACTGCACCATCATTATCCTTGTGAAAAATCATGAAATTTGAGTATAAAGTTGGCCCCATTCTGAAATTTCCAGTTCGAAAACTCTAAGGAATCTTAAATAATATTTTCAAATTCCCACATCAAGGTTCCACACTCAAGGTTTCGCCTCTGGAAAATCAGCTTCTCATATCAGAAATAATCTGCACAATCATATTCCTAGGGAAATTTGGAGCAATCTCAGTGTAAATTTGACCATATTTCATTATTGTCAATTTTGGGTCACCAAGGAATCTAAAAGATTCATCTAAGATTTCTCCAAATGATGGTTCCAACACTGGTTCATGGTTCCACAAAGCATGGTTCCACCATTGGCATAGTTCTTCTCGATCCTCCACACGTGATTTCTTCGTTTTTTTGTTAGGCACACAATTGAATTGGGATTTTATATAAAATTATCAACGAAGAGTACAAGGAAGAGGCCTAACTTGCGTTTCGTGCATCATTTGTTTTTAACTCACATTTTATGGTTGGTGTGTTGTATTTGGGGTCATCGGTTGGTGGGCTAGCCCACGCTAGCTCAGATTCAACTCTTGTCGACCCCCCATTTAATCGGCAGTCATTGTAATGATGGGATAATTGAGACTTTATTTATATGTGTGTATGTGTGTGTGTGTGAGTGTGGTTTTAGGGGTGGTGGATTTTGACCACCCTCCATATATATATATATATATATATTGAAAACTACCCGTCGAATTTTGAGGGGTCGACAGCAAAATTAATAGGCAAAATTTTGACCAATTATGACTGTTATTAAATGCTAATTTATCACTTAGTTAGTTTCTTCCAAATTTACCAGATTCTGCCTTATTTACCAAGGCTACAAAATTTAGTTGTGCTCCAAAGTTAGCTAGTGACAAAACTCCTGCTCCTTTGACTTCAAAATTTGACTACCAATAACTTGCACATACAAAGTCATATTTGAGTGGTGTCTATGTCGTTGGAATCAGGATGATGAGTGCTTCCATCTGATCCTTGTTTTGATGAAATTGTAATATTCCTACTTAGCCTAGCTAAGAGGAATATGCAATTTTGTCACTTTTTATATTGCTTGAATAAATGAATAAAGGAGGACATGTAAAAATCCTAAAAGAATGAATAAATCAATGCCCCATATGAACATGGATAAATCTGGGCTATGTAAATAAATCACTTGCAGGTGTGAAAGGGGTTGGAGCTATGAGACTAGGTCAACCTTGACCAAATCTATAGAGCTGTCTAGGTTCAATGTATCTCATGAAGGGACAACGCAGTTCTAGAGGGAGGCCCCTCATGTGAAAAGAGCTAACTCATCAAGGTGGTTTAGGGTTTGCAAAGGCTTTCATCTTATAAAAGGAAGGGGAAGGAAACAAGAGGAGGTTTTTGATTGTTTATATTTCTGAGTATCTTGTCTGCTTAGACAAATACTATTCTCTGATGTTTATTGGAGAGATGTGCTACTTAGCACTTGGAGTTCCAATGCAAGGATTTCACCTCTTCCATTGAGGATTCTTGGAGGAGTATTTTCTGATTTGATCCACTATCAGGCTTTGGGCCAAGCACTACTTCCAACTGCAGTGTAGATCCAGTGAGGGTTTGCTTGCTTTTGTAAGCTACAACAAGTGGAATTCTAGATCTACTTAGATCTAGCTTGTGTTAGAGACTCTTCTCAGTGAGTGTGTATTTTAACCTCCTGGAAGAGTTCATTAGATGATTGAGCTTCAGATCTAGACCTTGGCATTAGGCCAAATCATTCTCAGAGGCTACAGCACATTTCCTCTCCCTGGACTGCGTTATTTGTAAAGGAGAAGTTGCAGGGTGTTTTGTCTGCATTTTGGAGGAGAGATCTCTGGTGTTAGGATTCTTCCTCTCACTGTGGTGATCCATGGATTAGCCATCCAGTACATGTTTGTTTCAGATCTGATCTATTGTCCCATTGTATTATTCAAAAATTTCTAAATCATTCTGTAGATCTGCAAACTTAAAACTCAGATCTACTCCTTGTAATGCATGATTTGGTCAAAACCCCAAGGGGATCTTGTAAATAAGTATTTCTAGTTTCCAGATCTGAAATGGATCTGATTTTTTGTCCACATATCTATCCTAGATCTAAGATGTAATTTTCAGCTGCTGCAGCTACTTAAAATAACACTATCAAGCCATTTTTCAGTTTATATATGTGTTGCGGCCTTCTTTTCTTAAGATTTATTGCTCTATTGTCTCATGTATTCTACTGTATATTGAAAGAGCTTCATTATAATTCTGATTTTCTGTTGTATACTCATAATTTAATCATAATTTATGGCCTCCTACTCATACTATCCAAGACTACATTATTTATGAAACATTGTGTTGTGCATAGCTATAGCCCCTCTTGTAGGCTGTTTTCCAACTAGACTAGGTAGTGGGAGATATGTTAACCACGCCTAGTTTGATTTGTTTTTGCTCCCATTTTGGATATAGACTCTATATCTACTAATATAAGGGATCCAATGGCTGAAAATTCATTTCTATGCATCGATCTCCCAGGAGTGCGTTATTTCAGCAGCCTTGAGGACAAGCAACATTTGGGAGGGGAGGACTGTAATATTCCAAAATTTTCATGCAGAAAATTGGAATATTAATTTTGGTTATATCATCTAGGAGGTGAATAAAATGGGTGAGGAGACCCATGATTAGGAATAAAATCCCATATAATGTGAAGGGATCACTAGAGTAGCTTGATTTTTCACCCTCAAGTGTGAAAAGCGGCAAATGCACGAAGACAAGGTCAGGTTTGACCAAGTCAACAACGCTGCCATAGGAGGAGTGGATCACTTTGGAAGACAGTGTTGTCTGAATGAGGAAGATAAAATTTGATGGAGGAAACCCTAATGTGTGGGGGCCAAGGCAAGGAGGCTTTCATTTGTATAAAGAGAGGATAATGCAGCCATTGGAAGACATGTTATTGAATATTGAATTTTTTTGCTTAGAGTATTGGTGCATTCTCCTTTTGTTCAGCAGAGTTGACGGGGAATTCCTGTTTAGGATTCCTTCTCCTTCTTGAGAGGCCTCTTGAGGGATTTTTCTTCATTCTCCACAACTCTTGGCTCAGGGCCAAAGCTACCTCCTTCAGTCATAGCATTATTCCTGGAGCAGGATAACTTTGTGTTGCAGGGTGTTGCAGTGGAGGACTCCACAACACCATTTCCTTGGATCATCTTTCATAGGGGGGAGCTTTTATTCCTCTGAGAGGTTACTAAGGGAGATTCTTGAGCTTATTTTAGATCATTGGCATCAGGCCAAGCACTTCCCTTCACCAACAGTATAGTCCCTTCTCTAGACTGCTTTATTTCTGAGTGCAATTGCAGTGGGGATTTGCTCCACAATTTTGGAGGGTGAAATATTCAGGGATTGGATCAGACTTTCACCTGAGAGATCCATTCGATGAGATTTAGCTATCATTTGTAGCATCTTCAGCTATCTTCATCCATTTCTAGTTTCTGAGTAGCAGCTGCTACCCTGCTACTCCGGCATTTCTACAGATTTGCCATTTTGTGTATATTTCAGCCAATCCTTCTAAGGATTGTGTATTGTTGTTTACAGGGGTTGAGATCTTGCTCCCCCATATTTTTTTGAGCTATACATTGCTATATTCGTGTATTTACATCATTTTGCAGTAGTTATACTCCATGTACTATGCAGTCATAGCTTGGCTTTAGCATATGTAGCTGTGCATTTCATAATTATTGTACATGTGCCTTGATGATGGATTTTCCTAAGCTTGAGTGATCATTTCCTCAAGATCTTGTAATGTTTCTGCTACTATATCATTAATAAGATGGCTATGAGATCTTATTGCATTTTATGAAGTTGATGTTATTCACTGCTATTTCCAGTTATGTTTATGTATTACTCGATCTCCACATTGGTAATATCTTAAGATATTCCCAATAGTGTAGCTGTTCCAATTTTTGGATATTACAGTGGTATCAAAGCAGCCTTCTTGGATCATCCTATGATTCTTAGCCCAAGAAGATAGAAGAGATCAAGATGATGAAAAAGATGATTTTTCTCTCATCAATTTTCAGATCCAAAGAGGACCTCTCCAAGGAGGTCAAGAAGATGGAAGAAGGAGAAGAGGAAGGACCATGCACTTCCTATTCTCAAAGAGAAGAAGGCATGAAGCGTGAAGAACACTTGGAATTTGAAATTCTAAGTGAGTACCTTGCTGAATACCGAGCTAAACCTAGAGGCTTCAAAGAGACTGTAGCTTTACCACAATTTATTCAGCAGAAGGAAGAGAGAAGACCCACAGCTATGGGATGATGAGAGGCAATAGCTTTCTATTGTCCACCTTTGATGGATGACTCACATGTGCAGCAGAGGCTTGGGTGATGAAGCTAGGATTTCTTTCTACTACATCCTGTATTAGATAGAGAGGTTGTAGAAGTTGTAGCGCTGCACCTTGAAGGTGATGCAAGGACTTGGTGGTTTAGACATTGGAGCCATGCAAGGGTATCCACTCTTGCTGAGTTTTGTCAGAAGATGATCAAAATATTTGGCCAAAGGAGGGAGGAGCCCTCACCACCAGTTGAAGAGGCATGTACTAGTGCTGTTGAGACCATGGAGGAGCAGCCTTCATCTTCAACAGTTTGGGAAGCCGACACATATGAAGGGGAAACTCTTGCAGCCCTGCAAGGAGCTTCCAAAATTTCACCGAGGTATGTTTAGAAGTCCATCTCTTGTCATTTCAAAAAACACTATGGATGGGTCTATATCATTGCATGGTAGCTTCATTCATGGAGCAATGGAGGAAGAAGGGATAGATGGTAGACATCTTGGAGTGAGAAACACTATCTCCTTTCGAGATGACACTCTCTCAATGAGCATGGCATAGCTCTAAGAGAGACTTCTACCTGTAGCAGATCCAAGGCCTCTTTGGTTTTGGAAGGCCATGCATGAGGAGGAGATCTTCCGGAGAGATTTCAGTGGATGTGCACTCCCACACATCATGGAGTGCAAGATTCTTCAACAGTTTGAGGAGGTTCTTCCCTTGTCACAAGAGCAGATAGATGATGGAGGACATATTCGGATGGATAACATCTCTCATGCTTGTGTTGGACATCCCTTGAGCCATACACAACATGATGGAAGGTTTTTTCCTACCACCTATTTGGATCCTTATGCGATAAAATTGATCCTAGGGAAGATTTCATTTCAAAGTCCCATGAAATACATATGCATCTTACGTAAATATTTCTCCATTTTATTTTTATTCTACTCTTCTTCTTTCGAAGATGGGCCAATCTATGTATAGAATGTCCGAAATGTAGATAATCCTCTGCACGCAACGAAATTTCAAAACCATTTAATAAATCTATCATATTATAAGAATATTAACATGAATCTATCATATCATAACAACCCAAAACATCGAAAACCATTTAATAAATCTATCCTATTATAAAAACATTAACATGAATCTATCATATCATTAACATTAACATAAAACATTGAACGAATAAATAGATAATTGTTACTCTCGTCAAATATTGACATTTTTTCATGAATTCCATGAAACGACGATCACAAAATTACATCATATCTTATACGTGATACGTAGTGAGTGTTTAAAAGTGACATGGGACAATACCTTGTCAAAGAGGGCGGGTGGCACGCTTGACATTTGACTATCTCTCTTTGATTTTATGAAATGTATATCACCAACCTAACCTCTGGTCACTAACTCAGATAGTATATTACCCAACTCCTCATCTTCTTCCCATTTCATGCTCCATGCAGTTGAACATGAAAATGAGAATTGAAGGATATAGTTTTATGTATCTGAAAATGTTTCTTGTTTTAAATATCCTCCACTATTTTTTCCAACTTCCTGCACTAGTAATTTTCAGCGTTAATGCTCTCTCTGTTGGATAGCCAAAGGATTCAATCACACAATAACACAATTATTTCACACATGAAACAATGAGTTGCGGTTCTTCAATTAATCTCAATCACTCAAAATATCAAACTGAATACAATGAACCCGGTGAAGGGTATTTAACCTAAATTGACATACACTCTCTCTCACATAAGAACTCACTCTCTAACTCACTCACCAAATCTATCTATAACTCAACTCAAGTAATTCACTTAACTGTTTGTCTAACTTTGCATGAGGGAAGTAACTATATATTTTAACACTCCCCCTTAATTACGACCGCTAAACTAAAACATAACTCATGACAACTCAAAAATGCCTACTGGTCTATGTCTCAGCTAGGCTTACAACACCCAAGTTTCTTTTGTGAATCTCAAACAAATCTACTGCTGATGGCTTTGTAAAGATATCAGCCAATTGATCACTCATTCTACAAGGCTTCAAGTGAACTTCTCCATTGCTCACAAGTTCTTGAATAAATTGATATCTAGTATCAATATGCTTGCTCTTTTGATGAAACACACTATTCTTGGATAGTGCAATCACTGATGTGTTGTCATAGTATATCGTTGTTGATCCTTGCTATTGCTGCTTAAGTCCATCCAATACTCTTCTTAACCATACTACTTGACATGTTGTTGAAGTTGCTGCTACATATTCTGCTTCTGCTGATGATAGTGTCACAATAGGCTACTTCTTAGATGCCCATGCTATCACTCCTGAACCAAGATGAAAAACATAACTAGATGTGCTCTTCCGATCATCCAAACTTCCTGCAAAATCACTATCTGTATATACAATCAATTTTTTCTTTTTTTTCCTTGCATGCATTATGCCATAATCTCTGGTTCTTGCTATGTATCTCGCAATTATTTTACCAACACTCCAATGTGTGCCTTTTGGAGTCTCCATAAATCTAGAAATCAAACTTACTCCCTACATAATATCTCCTGTCGCTGTGAGATACATGAGGCTACCAACCAATCTTTTCAATAGAGTTGGATTGACATCTGCTCCTTCATCATCCTTACTTAACTTTGTACTTGTTGCAACTGGTGTAGGTATAGGTTTGCAATTTTCCATCTTGAATTGGTTTAGCAAATCTCTAGCATACTTATTTTGGCAAATAAAAATGCCTTGTTCAGATTTCTCAACTTCAATGCCAATAAAATATTTCATGAGACCAAGATCTGTCATCTCAAATTCTTTCATCATGGCTGCTTTAAATTCATCTATCTCAAGATCACGTGTAGAAATCATATCATCAACATATAAGCAAACCATCAAAATCTGTCCATGCTCAATTACCTTTGTGTATAATGTAGGCTCAATGTTGTTTTTTCAAATCCATTCTTGATCATGTAACTATCAATTCTGCTACACCATGATCTAGGTACTTGCTTCAGTCCATAGAGTGCTTTCTTCAATCTGTAAACTTTATCTTCTTTACCTTCAACTTCATAACCTGAAGGCTGCTACACATAAATTTCTTCTTCTAAAATTCCATTCAAGAAGGCTGATTTGACATCCATCTGATAGAAGTTCCACTTGTTCTAAGCTGTTGTGGCTAGAACTGCTGTTACAGTATCCAATCTGGCTATCGGAGAAAATGTTTCCCCAAATTCTATTGTCGGTTGTTGTGAGAATCCTTTTGCTACAAGTCTTGCGTTAAATCTATCAATCTCACCTATCTCATTCACTTTAGTCTTGTACACCCACTTCACACCAATGATATTTCTATCATTTGGTAAATCAACCAAATCCCATGTATCATTCTTTTCAATTGAATTCATCTCTTCATCCATGGCTTGCACCCAATTTTCATCTCTGATTGCTTCTTCAAACGAAGAAGGTTGGAATGAAAATAATGCAAAATTTGAACTAAAATCCAAATCATCATAATAGACTTATCATATTTTTATTACCATTGGTTTATGCATTACCTGATTCGTTGCTTGGAGAATTCTGGTCTGTTGATCTGCTTAAAGATCCATGCTGCTCTGAAAATTGTGGAGTCCTTGCTGGTGTGACTCTGTTTGGTGTATGTTCTCTTGATTCTTGCTGCTCTTCTTCTTCTACATCATACTCTTCCATCAATGGTGTTTGTGCATCAGTTAGTGTGTCTACAGTCCCATTCCATGACTCTTGTTCTTTGAACACAACATCTCTGCTAATGATTGTCTTCTTGGTGACAGGGTTATAAAACTTGTAAGCTTTTGATTGCTCACTATAAACAGTAAAAATGCATTTTTCACTTTGATCATCTAATTTGCCTCTTATTTTCTTAGGCACATGTGGATAGGCTACACATACAAAAACTTTGAAATGAGATACACTGCATGACATACCTGACCATGATTCTTCTGGAAATCTGTTCATCATGCTCTTTATAGGAGATATGTTTATCACATAAATAGCACATGCAATTGCTTCTGCCCAATACTCATTAGACAAGTGTTTTTCTTTCAACATGCTCCTTGTCATGCTCATGATTGTTCGGTTCTTCCTCTCTGCTACACCATTCTGCTGTGGTGTGTATCTGGTTGTAAATTGTCTTCTGATTCCATGTTGTTTGCAATACTCATGGAATGCCTTCAAATCATATTCTCCACCACGATCCGTTCTCGATACCTTGATCTATCGATCACTCTGGTTCTCCACTAAGACTTTGAACTCTCTGAACTTTTCAAAAGTTTCAGACTTCTTCTTCAAAAAGTAAACCCAAGTCTTACTACTATAATCATCAATAAAACTAAGGAAGTAACAACTTCCACCAATCGACTGTGTCCTCATAGGTCCGCACAAGTTGGTATGCACCAATTCAAGTGGTTTCTTTGCTTTGTAAGAAACTCCTTTCAGAAAACTTTCACGGTGTTCCTTTCCCATAATGCAACACTCACAAGTGCTATTAGGTTCTTTGATGGGAGGTAAACCTCTCACCATCTATTTCTACTGCAACAATCTTAAACCAAAAAAATGAAAGTGTCCAAACCGAAAGTGTGATAACCAATAATCATCAGAACATGAAGTTGTAAAAGAACTAACCTGATCATTGTAGTTCATAATTAGAGGAAAGAGTCTATTCCTCGTCATCTGCACCTTTGCAATCAGCTGCTTTCTTGGGGATTTGTCGTAAATAACACACTATTTCCCCTAAAAGATAACTTTGTATCCTTTCAACGTCAATTGACCAACACTAATCAAATTGTGTTTGAGTCCAAGGACATAATATACCTCTAATATGGTCTTTGGCTCCCCCTGCTTGGTCACAATGTTGACTACTCCTTTGCCATCTACATCCACAGTCTTGTTAGTCCCCAACTTTAACTCTGTCTTCACTTAGGCATCCAAATTGGAAACCAAATTCTTGTTGCATGTCATGTGGTTACTGCAACCACTGTCTAATAGCCAGACCTTATCAGATGGTGCATGCATGGTGTTGCATGCTAGAAACATGGAGTCAATATTCTTTGTACTAACATTAGCTCTCTGATTTCCTTGATCAGCTATCTTCTTCCTACAATCATGAGCATAATGACCAAATCTATTGCAATAATAGCGCTTTACCTTTGATTTGTCAAGACTTTGATTGTTATGAAGGCTTTTGTTGTTGTTTCTTCCACTTTGAAGCTCATTCTCTTCTCGGCCGTTTTCTGACCACCATAGCTGCCGCCTTGTCCTCTGCCTCTCGATCAACCTCTTGAAATATAAACTTGACTTTTGAAGGCAGTTTCTAGAGTGGAATCCTTATTTCTATCTATCCTTGATTCATGTGATAGAAGGGATCCCATCAACTCATCAACTGTCAATTTTTCCAAATCTTTCGCTTCTTCTATGGCTGCTACCATAACATCAAACTTGCTAGACAAAGATCGAAGAACCTTCTCAATCATTGTTCGATTTTTTAAATTTTCACCATAGATTTTTAACTGATTGATGATAGACATGACCCTATTCTTGAACGAATCAATGTCCTCTGTCTCCTTCATCTGCAGACTTTCAAAGTCTCTCCCAATATTATGAAATCTGACAATATTAACTTTGGCCATACCTTGATAGCTTGTCACCAAATCTTCCCATGCTTCCTTTGATGAAGAAGTTATCATGATATTTTGGAACACTGCTCAATCCACTCTCTGCTGGATAAGAAGCAACGCCTATGCATTATTCCACTTATATTTCTTTCATTGTTCCCTCTTTGCATTACCGAGGGCTCGTTATTCTACATCATCTTGAGGTTCTACAAACCCAAACTTGACATGATTCCATGCATCATGCGCTTTTAGCATAGTCTCCATTTTAATATCCCACACATCGTAATCTTTCCTGGTGAAAGAAGGAAGTTGTGGCTGAAAATTAGATGTGGCCATCTTGCCTCAAACAAAAAATCTTCTCTGACAGAAACCCTAAATTTCTCCCTTTTTTTATAAAGGCTTTGCTAAGCTCCTTTAAAAAATACTTTTATCTTGGTTTTGATATAATAAATCCCTTTAGAAAAGAAACTTATATATATATAAAAATTTTATATAAAAAAAAAAAAACTCTCTCTAAAAGCTTTACTTTATAAATCTCCTTATAAAAAACCTTACTCTTCAAAACCTTTAAAATAACCCTTTTATCAAAAAATACCTTTTTAAATTTGAATACACTTTTCAAACCCTTTTAATACTCATTAAAGCTTATGAAAAGTTAATGCTCCTTTGAAAAAAAAAGGCTTATGTACCCCTTTTTGTTTTTTAATCTTTTCTTTAAAAAAAAAACTCACGTCCACTTTTGGAATAGGTTAAAACAATATCAAAACTCAATCATGAATTAATACTCATACGTACTCCTTTGAAAATTTCACATACGTGACACGATTCTGCGTTGACTCGCTCAAGCTATCCACCGTTAAATGCAAAAACATGTTTCCGCACCCTCTGACGCCAATAAACCGCGGTCTAAACTTGATTTTTCAGAAAATCGAAGTTTGCCAAAATTTCTGCAGTTTTTGTTGGGAGAAGCTGCGAACCCTCCACAGGTGCTGCACTGAAAACATGCGGACTGCGGGTAAAAAAACAATTTGACGGCTTTCTACTGTTGGCCTTCTTCACTAGTTGTGCTCGCCCACAGATCTTCTGATCCTTCCTCAACTCTGATACCAATATGTTGGATAGCCAAAGGATTCAATCACATAATAACACAAGTATTTCACACACGAAACAATGAGTTGTAGCTCTTCAATTAATCTCAATCACTCTAAATCTCAATCTGAATACAATGAACCTGATGAAGGGTATTTAACCAAAATTGACATGCACTCTCTCTCACATAACTGAACTTAATCAACTCACTTAACTCACTCTCTAACTCCCTCACCAAATCTATCTATAACTCAACTCAACTAATTCACTTAACTATTTGTCTAACTCTGCATGAGGGAAGTAATTATATATTTTAACACTCTTGGCAGATGGGGTCACGCTTTTAGAAATCAAGTCATCTTTTGTGGTTCCTCCAAATTTTATTTCAAGCAGGACGAACCACAGCTTTTCCCATGTGGATCCTTGTACCTAGGAAGTTGTCCACTGAAGCACCCATGGAAGGTGGGTCATTTCAATTTCCCTATGAAATAAAGGTCTGTCTGGCAATATTTCCAGTGTCAGAGGTAAGCTGGCTACCCTGGAGAAGCTTGATCTTTCTGGTAATATATTTTCAGGGGATATCCCTAGACAAATAGCCAACTGAACTCAGTTCCGTCAACTCAATCTCACCAAAAATTTCTTCACGAGCTTCATTCCACCTGATATAGGAAATTGTAGCCTTATTACCATTCTGAATCTCAATACTAACAATATTTTTGGTTCTATTCCGCATGAACTGGGTAATCTGGTAAGCCTAACTACTCTATCTATAGATACAAATAATCTCACTTGTAGCAGTCCTTCGTCTGTTGGGAAGCTTGTCAATGTTCAAACAATCATGACATATTCCAACTCTTTCTATAGCTCTTTGCTACTAGAAATCAAAAATCATAGTGAGCTGGTAAATTTGATCTTCAAATCCTTGGGATTGCAAGGAGATATTCTACGGGAAATTTGGAATTTGGAAAAGCTTGAACTAATGTCATTTTTCGATAATCATTTGACCGGTACCATCCCTTCCTCTATCGGAAACTGCAGCCGCCTTCAAGTCATCTCTGATTATCAGAACTCCTTACATGGTTCGATACCTGGTGAGATAGCCATGCTCGAAAATATGGTATATTTAATGGCTTCTGAGAATTAGCTTACAGGTTCAATCCTTGCAAGTTTTTTTAGAATACTGCTGAAGTTGGAGGTATTTGACACTTCTAAAAATTGTTGGAATTTCTGAACAATTCCGAATACACAGAGTAAAAAGGATATCTCTTTTAAACACACAAATTTAAAAAAAATGCAGACAAACATATGCTCTAAAACTATCTATTTCATTAAACATAGAAATCTATTACAAACTAAGATTTTGTCTTCAGAACGAAGTTTTGGATTTACAAAAAAATTTATCTGGCTGCTACACATGCAGCGGTGCAAAAACTGCTTCACTGTCTCTTTGTCTTTCACACAGTGTTTTGCACACACTATCTTTCATAATGTGGCTGATGTATAAAAAATAAATTAAAACATTAAAAGTTGTTCATTTTGTGGAGTTAAGGTATCATGCAAGAACCATTTTCATTGTCCCCATGGAACTGCTGCCATTGGTCGAGAGGAGGGTGATGTCACCTCCTCCGGTGGGTCATCACACCTCTTTGCAGCTCAAGCTTTTTGCCCCCCAGAATGTGTTGTTGGCTGTGCGATAATTCAAAATAGATGGTAGCTAGAGAATTCAATGAGGTGGGTGAATTTTTAAGTGCGGAAGTTGCATGGTTGCAGAAATTGAATGCAGGAGGTTGCATGAGTTCAAAAAACTAGAGATTGTTGCCACTGTCTTTTACCTTTCCCATCAGACTTTAAGCTCGTCGTCTTGCTCTGCATGGAAGTTGGAATTAAATTCCAACAGTCCCCCTTAATTAAAACTGTTGCTTTCTTGCATACCCAAGCATTTCCTGAGATAGTTAAAACTCTTTTGTGTTAATGGCTTTGTGAGGATATCAAAAAATTGTTCCTCTGTCCTATAGTGCTACAAAACATTCTCACCATTATTAACCAGTTCTCTTATAAAATCAAATTTTGCATCAATATGCTTTGTTCTCTTATGGAAGACATAATTATTTGATAAAGTTATCGCCGAGCTATTATCACAATAAATTTTTGTTCCTTGGTCATGTCCATGACATAAATATCTAAGCATTCTTCTCATCCATACTGCGTGGCATGTTTTTGCTGTTGCTGCCACATATTCTGCCTCTGCTGTTGATAAATCAACTATTGGTTGCTTTTTGGAGGCCCGTGAAATGGCTCCCGGTCCCAAATGAAACACATATCTAGATGTGCTCTTCCTGTCATCTACACTTCCAGCCCAATCAATGTTAGTATAACCAATCAATTTAAAATTTTTAGATGAGGAGTATAAAATACCATACCCCTTCGTTCCATTCAGATACCTTAGAATTCTCTTGGCTCCCTGCCAATGAGTCTATTTTGGTGTTTCCATGAATCTAGAAATTAATCTTACAGCATGCATAATATCCAGCCTATTTGTAGTCAAATACATAAGGCTACCAACTATGCTTTTATACAAACTTGGATCAAAATCATTGCTGCTTTCTTCTTTGCTCAATTTTAACCCCATGACACTTGGAGTTACAAATGCCTTGTTGTTCTGCATGTTGAATCTTTTCAACACTTCTTCAACATATTTTTTTTGGGAAATAAAAATCCCATTTTCATTTTTCTCTACTTCTATTGCAATAAAATATCTCAAAAAACCAAAATCAGTCATTTCAAATTCACTCTTCATGACTGCTTTAAAATCAGCAATGAGAAAAATTTCATTGCCAGTGAAAATTAAATCATCTACATATAAAACAACATTAAGAATCTTAACATAATTTTCTTTTATGTAGAGTGTGGTCCTCCATCACATTTCTCAAATCCATTTTCAGTTAGGTAAGCATCTATCTTGTTGTACCATGCTCTCGGTGCTTGCTTCAGCCCATAAAGAGCTTTCTTCAACTTGCACACTTTGTGCTCTTGGCCTTCAATCTCATAGTCTCGAGGTTGTTCAACATATACCTCTTCTTTTAGCACTCCATTCAGGAATGCAGATTTCACATCCATTTGGTAAACCTTGCATTTGTGTTGTGTCGCTATGGACAACATTGTTCTCACTATTTCCATCCTTTCAACCGGCACAAAGGTTTCTTCATAATATCTTCTTTGTTGCTACTTATAGCCTTTGACAACAAGTATTGCTTTGTGCTTTTCAATCTTGCCTTCAACATTTCTCTTGGCCTTATAGACCCATTTTACTCCAATGACTTCTTTACCTTTGGGGAGGTCCACTAACTCCCATGTATTACTCTTTTCTATTACACCATTCTCTTTATTCATTGCTTCAATCCATTTTTCTTCCTTTATATCTTCTTCAAAATGAATTGGGTCATCAACATGACAATACAAAGTAAATAAAGAGTTCAGACCAACATTATCATTTACCTCTCCTTGTTTATAAATCTCACTCAGATTTCTGAATCTCTGTCTTCTCAGTGTACTTGGAGTTCCATTTGAACTCTAGGGGGTTTCAGTTCCCTGTGTTGTTCTTGGGGAAGAAATTCCTTGATTTCTCAAGGTTGTTATAATTCCAGCTTGTAGTGTGGTTTATTGTGCTTGTGTAGGTGGAGGAGAAACCACTGTGGAGGAATTGTTTGCTACTATACATTCCTCTTGCTCTTCGTGAGACACACATGTCTTCACATTCATGGTTTTATCTAAGCTTCCATCCCAAGCTTCTTCTTCAATAAACTGCACATCTCTGCTTATTATTACTTTCTAGGTGGATGGATTATAGAGTTTGTATGCCTTTGACTCATCACTATATCCAACAAAGATACACTTCTTCCCCTTGTTTTCAAGCTTCTTTCTCAATTGGTCTAGGACATGTGCATAAGCCACACATCCAAAAACTTGCATGTGAGTGACAAAATGCTTTGTTCCACTCCATGGTTCTTTTGGAACTATGTTCATAAAAGCTTTGGTTGGGCATCTATTCAAGATATACGCTGCACAATTGACAGCTTTAGTCCAATAATCATTTGGAAAATGTTTTGCCTTCAACATATTTCTGACCATGTCCATGATGGTCCTATTCTTCCTTTCTGCAACATCGTTTTGATGAGGTGTGTACCTTGTGGTAAACTGCTTATGTATGCCATTCTCCCTACAGAAACGTAGGAACTCTTTGGAAATTTATTCTCCACCTCTGTTAGTTCTTAGCACTTTGATGTAGTGCCCAATCTGCTTCTCAACAAGATCTTTGAAGTGGTGGAAATTTTCAAACACTTCACTCTTCTATTTCAAGAAATACACCCATGTCTTTCTGGTGTAATTATCTATGAATGTCAAAACATATTTACTGCCAGCTAAATATGTCATTTTCATTGGTCCACAAAAATCTGAGTGGATAATCTCTAAGCGTGTCTTTTCCCTTATACTCTTCCCTGCTGGAAAGATTTCTCTGTGTTGTTTTCCCAAGATGCAGCCTTCACAAAGGCTTTCCGGTTTCTCAATCAGTGGTAATCCTTTTACCATTCCCTTTCTGTGCAACAAGTTTAGGCCTCCGAAATTAAGATGTCCAAATCTCAAGTGCCATAACTAGTTTTCATCTTTCACTTCCTCTTGAAAGACCACTTTTGTTATAGCTGCTACATTTATTCTTTCCTTCAAGTCTATTCTAAGCTTAAGAGGAAACATCCTATTTCTTGTCATCTGCACCTCTATAATGAATTTCTTGCTTGGAGGTATGTCCATGATTGTGCACACATCATCTTTAAATAATACATTGTATCCCTTGTTTATGAGTTGTCCAATGCTCAAAAGATTACATTTCAAGGCAGGTACATAATATACATTTGGCACAAACTTCTGTTCTCCTTTTCTTGTAAGGATACTTACTCTTCCTTTTCCCATGACAGGGACTTTAATATTAGTCCTTGTTGTTACTTCAGATTTAACATTTTCATCTAGATTGAGAAACATTGCTATGTTTTTAGCCATGTTTCCAGTCTTGTCTATCTTGTGCTACATTACATGTTAACAACATATTCTTCTGGTTCTTTTCTTCTTTTGTAAAATTATCATTCTGCCTATTATTCATGTCATTTTTCTTTTTCCTACATTCATTGGCATAGTGCCCATATTTCTTGCAATAATGACATTGGACTTGGGATTTATCATACCTTTGTCCATGAGCTTGATGTTGGCTTGAGCCTTCATTCTGGTTCTGATTGCTACCCTTTCCACTCATGCTTGCAGGGCTATTTCTTCCACCTCTCTATGGGTTTCTTCCTCTTCCTCTATTTTTTGCTCTGCCTTGACCTCTCCCTCAGCCGAAATACATTTGAGTCTTGATAGCTTGTTCCAATGAGGAATCTGTTCCTATGTTCTGTCTGTGTTCATGAGACATTAGGGATGTACTAAGCTCATCCACTGTAAATAGTGAGAGATCTTTTGTCTCTTCTATTGTCACTACAATGGCATCAAATCTTGAGGGTAGACTTCTCAAGATTTTCTCCACTATTCTTCTTTATTCAAGTGTCTCTCCATGAGACCTTATCTGGGTAAACAACCCAATAACTTGAGTGAAGAATGAGTCTATAGTTTCAGACTCTTTCATACATAGAGTTTCAAAATCTCTCCTCAGCATTTGCAGCTTTGTTGTCTTCACCTTCTCCATGGCTTGATAGGTTGTTTTGAGAATATCTTACACCTCCTTAGACTTTGTTGGTGCTGCAATCCTTGGGAAAATACTCTCATGCACTGATTGAAAGAGATAGAAGAGGGAGTTGGAGTCCTTCTTCCTATTATCTCTTAACAAGTCTCTTTCTGCTGTTGTCAAAGCAGCCAGCACTACTGCATCCATTGGTTCTGGGTAGCCATTCTCAACTAGCTCCCATATGTCCTCTGAAGAAAACAGGGCTCTCATCGTGATTGCCCAATAATCATGGTTCTTCCCGTTAAACTGTGGAAGTTGGGGATTCGTCAGGCTGGTGCCTGCTACTGCCATCGTAACTATTCAAACACGATAGTGTTCTTGACTGTGTTAAAAAACAAACGGAACAATCAAACTCCTTTGACTGTGTAAACAAATAGAAGCTTTCTCTCTACTGGAGAAATCTGCTTCAACAACCTTCTTATAACTTCTGCAGTGAAGAGCAATCTCTGCTTCATTCACTGAGCGCCTAGACTAGCTTTGATACCATGTTGGAATTTCTGAACAATTTCGAACACATAGAGGAATAAAAAAAATCCCTCTTTTAAATACAGAGATTTAAATAAAATGCGAACAGAGATATGCTCTAAAATTTTCTATTTCAATAAACATAGAAATATATTACAAACTGAGATTTTGTTTTCAGAACAAAGTTCTTCATTTACAAAAAAAAATTATTTGGCTACTACACACGCAGCGCTGCAAAAACTGCTTCACTGTCTCTTTGTCTTTCACACAGTGTTTTGCACACATTGTCTTTCAAAAAAAAATTACACAGTCTTTGTTTCTCTCTGCCCTTTTGTTTTCTGCCTTCGGGCAACAAATTACAATACACAGTCTTCTTTTTTTTAATACTCATGGCATATTAGATTATATTTATATAACCAAAGTTTAAAACATAGAAAATATTCCGCAGCAAAAATAAATTAACCCAAAATTGTAACTTTAAAACAAAATGCGGCGGATGTATAAAAACTAAATTAAAACATTAAAAGTTGTTCATTCCGTGGGGTCAAGATATCATGCAAGGACCCTTTTCATTTTCCCCACGGAACTGCTACCATTGGTCAAGAGGAGGGTGACATCACCTCCTCCGGTGGATCATCACACCTCTTTGCAGCTCAAGCTTGCAACCACGCAACTTCTGCACTTAAACATTCACCCACCTCATTGAATTCTCTAGCTACCATCTATTTTGAATGCACGAGGTTGCGTGAGTTCAAAAAACTAAAGATTGTTGCCGCTGTCTTTTACCTCTCCCATCAGACTTTAAGCTCACTGTCCTTCTGCTTTGCGTGGAAGTTGGAATTAAATTTCAACAAAAATAATCTAACTGGAGCTATACCATATGAAATGGGAAGCCTGAAGAATTTAGAATTCCTGAAGTTCACTTTCAATAGCATGTCCAGGTTGATCCCCTTAACTCTTTCCAATCTTACAAGCCTGCAGACCCTAGATATATCATTCAATAACTTCAAAGGCACTTTCCCTCAAGGAATTGGCCTTCTTCCCAACCTGGAACAACTGTTTATTAGTGAAAACAACTTCGAAGGTTTGCTGTTGGCTGGGCTTGGAAACTTCAGCAAGTTGGTTAGTATAGATTCAGATTCTAACGGATTCAACGGATCGATTCCTTCGGAGCTATGTAGAGCTGGGTCGTTGACCGATCTTGCCATCTCAAATAACTGAATGGAGGGGAATATCACTGGCCTTCTGCAAGACTGCGTCTCACTACAACGTGTCCGGCTGCAAAACAATCTCTTCACGGGCTTCATACTAGGTAATATTTATAAGCTCTCCGCATTGTATTACCTCGAGATTTATTACAACAACATCCATGGAAGTATACCCTCTTGCGTGAGGCAAATGAACAACCTTACTAATATCTTGCTTTCCGACAACAATCTGACTGGTTTCATTCCTCCCGAAATAGGAGAGTTAACAAAGTTGGGAAAGCTCGCTCTGAGTCGAAATAATCTCATTGGAACTATTCCTCCAGAAATAGGCAATTTAATTAGTTTGGAGATTTTAGATCTCAGGGGAAACTTTTTGGAAGGCAGTATACCGGCTGCTCTCGGCCATCTTGTTACTCTATTAACATTAAATTTGAGTGTAAACGCATTGACGGGGAGCATCCCTAGTTCCTTGGGGGATTGCAGACAATTAAGCGAACTATACCTGGCTAGAAATAAATTAACCATGACGATTCCTTTGGAGTTGGGAAAGCTTGCATATAGTCTTAGGTATAAGTTAGATGTAAGCTAGAACAATCTATCGGGATCTCTTCCTCTCGAGATAGGAAGTTTGATGTCACTTGAATCGTTGGACGTCTCCCATAACCAGCTCTCTCGTCAAATTCCTCAGTCTTTCATAGGTCTGATAAGCCTGGATTATTTGAAATTCTTTTTCAACCTATTTAGAGGGGACATTCCTTCATTCAATTTACTTTCACAAGGTCCGTAGAGTGCATTTGAGGGCAATCCAGGCCTTTGCGGACCTCCGACAACGAAGAGTTGTTCATATTTAGAAGGTGCACGTTAAAGGAAAAAATTAAGCATAGTCGGAGTGGCAGGGATTACGATCGCCTGTATTGGGACCATAACCATTCTCATCCTTGTGCTGAGGAAAACATCAACGGTGGTGAAAAACATGCCCAACAAGGAGGATGCTGAAATGTGTATTTCTTCATATGATCGAGAAGGTCAAATCACATATACAGATATAGTAGAAGCTATTGAGAACTTTAGCGATCATTATGTCATTGGCTCTGGCACATCCAGCAAGGTGTATAAGGTAGGTATTCCAGGACGAGACAAAATCCTTGTGGCCAAGTGCTTCAAACTGGAAAATCATGGGGACGATGATTATCGACATCGCTATCTGAGATAAGAGATGGAAGCTTTGAAGAACGCCTATCATAGAAACATCCTGCATCATCGAGACCTGCTAATTGTTAATGATGTTACAGTTCTTGTGTGTGACTACATGGTTAATGGATCGTTGTGGGAATTTCTGGACAGGGCATCGAAACCTAAGAAGAAGCTAGATTGGAGGACTATGTATAACATTGCGGTTGGAGTGACAGAGGGGCTCAAATATATACATCACGACTGTGAACTTCCAATTAGCCACTGCTACTTCCCGCATGCAGAGTTAGACAAACAGTTAAGTGAATTAGTTGAGTTGAGTTATAGATATATTTGGTGAGTGAGTTAGAGAATGAGTTAAGTGAGTTGATCAAGTTCAGTTATGTGAGAGTGTGTGCATGTCAATTTAGGTTAAATACCCTTCACCAAGTTCATTGTATTCATATTATGATTTAGAGTGATTGAGATTAATTGAAGAGTCGCAGCTCATTGTTTTATGTGTTAAATACTTGTGTTATCGTGTGATTGAATCCTCGCCTATCCAACAAATTGGTATCAGAGCTGAGGAAGGATCAGAAGATCCGTGAGCGAGCAGATCCAGAGAAATAGGCCAAGACCAGAAGGCCATCAAAATTTATATATATATATATATATATATATATTACGCGGAAGTCCGCACGTTTTCAGTGCAGCACCTGTGGAGGGTCTGCAACTTCTCCCATGAAAAACTGTGGAGATTTTGGGGGTGCGGTTTCAAGCTTTATGACTTCAAAAGCCAGCCGGTCGTGGTCAATGCACATTGGTTGGCCTTAATGTTTTTTTTTTAAACCACGGATTTTGACATCCTCGGACATGAGTACGTATGAGAATTAATTTTTTGAAGAGGTTTGATTTTTAAATATTCCAAAGGAGATTTTCCTATATTACGAAGGTCAAAGGAGCTTTTTACTTAAGAATATTTTACAAGGTACTTTGTATGCTTTATTAAGAGGTGATTTAAGGACGATTTTTAAAAGGAATATTTTTTAAAAAAGATTTTTTTTTAAAGTGGAGTATTATAATAAGCCTTTTACAAAGGGAAGCTTAGGAAGCTTATTATACTTTATATAAAGAATTTTTTTATATAAAAAATATTTCAGGTTCTGTTATAAGCTTATTGGTTGAGCTTTGCAAAGCACATACAAAAGAAGAAATTTAAGGTTTTTGTCTGAGAAATTTTTTTGTTTCAGGCAAGATGGCCACATCAAATTTTCAGCCACAACTTCCTTCTTTCACTGGGAAACATTACGATGTGTGAGCTATTAAAATGGAGACTATGCTAAAAGCACATGATGTATGGGATCATGTCAAGTTTGGGTTTGTAGAACCTCAGAATGATGCCGAAGAATGAGCCCTCAGCAATTCAGATATAGAGAAATGGAAGAAAGACAAGTGGAATAATGCACAAATGTTGTTTCTTATCCAGTAGAGAGTGAACCGAGCAGTGTTCCAAAAGATCATGATAACTTCTTCAGCAAAGGAAGCATGGGAAACTTTGGTGACAAGCTATCAAGGTATGGAAAAAGTTAATATTGTTAAATTGCACAATACTAGGAGAGACTTTCAAAGTATGTAGATGAAGGAGATAGAGGACATTGATTCCTTCATGAATAGGGTCATGTTTGTCATCAATCAGTTAAAAATCTATGGTGAAGATGTTAAATATCAAACAGTGATTGAGAAAGTTCTTCGATCTTTGTCTACCAAGTTTGATTTTGTGGTAGAAGCCATAGAAGAAGCGAAGGATTTGGAAAAAAAATGACAATTGATGAGTTGATGGGATCCCTTCTATCGCATGAGGTAAGGATTGATAGAAATAAGGATTCCACTCTAGAAACTGCCTTCAAAAGTCAAGTTTATATTTCAAGAGGTTGAGGCAGAGGTCGATCGAGAGGCAGAGGATGAGGCGGTAGCTATGGTGGTCAAAGAGATGGTTGAGAAGAGCATGAGCATCATAGTGGAAGTAGCAGCAGCAGAAGCTTTCACAATAATCAAAGGTTTGACAAATCAAAGGTGAATTGTTATTATTGCAATAGATTTGGTCATTATACTTGTGAATGTAGGAAGAAGATAGATGATCAAGGAAATCAGAGAGCTAATGTTAGTACAGAGAATACTGACTCCATGTTTCTAACATGCAACACCATCCATGAACCATATGATAAGGTCTCGCTATTAGACAGTGGTTGCAATATCCACATGACAGGCAACAAGAATTTGGTTGCAAATTTGGATGCCTACGTGAAGATAGAGGTAAAGTTGGGGACTGAAATGACTATGGATGTAGATGGCAAAGGAGTGGTCAACACTGTGACCAAGAAAGGGGAGCCAAAGACCATATTAGATGTATATTATCTCCCTGGACTAAAACACGATTTTATATGTGTTGGTTAATTGACGCAGAAAGGATACAAAGTTATCTTTCAACGGAAACAGTGCGTTATTTACAACAAATCCCCAAGAAAGCAGCTGATTGCAAAGGTGCAAATGATGAGGAACAGACTCTTTCCCCTAATTATGAACTACAATGATCAAGTTATTTCTTTTACAGCTGCATGTTCTAATGATTACTGGTTATAGCACTTTTGATTTGGACACTTGCATTTTTCCGGTGTAAGATTGTTGCAGCAGAAACAGACGGTCGAAGGTTTACCTCTCACCAAAGAACCTGCAAGCACTTGTGAGTGTTGTATCTTGGCAAAGCAACACCATGAAATTTTTCCAAAAGTAGGTTCTTATAGAGAAAATAAACCACTTGAGTTGGTGCATACCGACCTGTGTGGACCTATGAGGACACAGTCGATTGGTGGAAGTTGTTACTTCCTCACCTTTATTGATGACTATAGCAAGAAGACTTGGGTTTACTTTTTGAAGCAGAATTCTGAAAATTTTGCAAAGTTCAAAGAGTTCAAAGCCTTAGTGGAGAACCAAAGTGATTGAAATATCAAGGTATTGAGATCAGATTGTGGTGGAGAATACGATTCAAAGGTATTCCATGAGTACTGCAAACAACATGGAATCAGAAGACAATTTACGACTAGATACACACCCCAACAGAATGGTGTAGGAGAGAGAAAGAACCAAACCATCATGAACATGACAAGGAGCATGTTGAAAGCAAGACATTTTTCTAATGAGTATTGGGCAAAAGCAGTTGCATGTGTTGTTTATGTGATAAACAGATCTCCTACAATGAGCATGATGAATAGAGTTCCAAAAGAAGCATGGTCAGGTATGTCATGCAATATATCTCATTTAAAAAAATTTGGATGTATAGCCTATGCACATGTGCCTAAGAAAATAAGAGGAAAATTAGATGATCAAAGTGAAAAATGCATATTTACTAGTTATAGTGAGCAGTCAAACGCTTACAAATTGTATAATCCCATCACAAAGAAGACAATCATTAGTAGAGATGTTGTGTTCAAAGAACAAGAGTCATGGAATGAGATTGTAGACGCACTAACCGATGCACAAACACCATTGATGGAGGAGGATGATGTAGAAGAAGAGGAGCCGCAGGGACCAAAAGAGCAGACACCAAACAGAGTCACACTAGAAAGGACTCCAATATTTTCAGAGCAGCATGTATCTTCAAGCAGATCAACAGACCAAAACTATCCAAGCAATGAATCATGTAATGAATCAAGCAATGGTAAGAAAAATATGAGAAGTCTGAAAGATATTTATGATGATTTGGATGTTAATTCAAATTTTTCATTGTTGGCATTCCAACCTTCTTCGTTTGAAGAAGCAACCATAGATGAAAATTGGGTGCAATCCATGGATGAAGAGATGGATTCTATTGAAAAGAATGATACATGGGATTTGGTTGATTTACCAAATGATAAAAATCTCATTGGTGTGAAGTGGGTGTACAAAACAAAGGTGAATGAGAAAGGTGAGATTGACAGATTTAAAGCAAGACTTGTAGCAAAAGGATTCTCGCAACAACCGAGAATAGACTTTGGGAAAACATTTTCTCCGGTAGCCAGATTGGATACTGTAAGAGAATTTCTAGCGATAACAGCTCAGAACAAATGGAAAGTATATCAGATGGATGGCAAATCAACCTTCTTGAATGGAATTTTAGAAGAAGAAATTTATGTGCAGCAGCCTCCAGGATATGAAGTTGAAGTTAAAGAAGATAAAGTTTATAGATTGAAGAAAGCGCTCTATGGACTTAAGCAAGCACCTAGAGCATGGTATAGCAGAATTGATCACTACATGATCAAGAATGGATTTTGCAGAAGCAACATTCAACCTACCTTATACACAAAGGTAAATGAGCATGGACAAATTTTGATAATTTTATTATATGTTGATGATATGATTTTTACAGGTGATCTTGAGTTAGATGAATTTAAAGAAGCCATGATGAAAGAATTTGAGATGACAGATCTTGGTCTCATGAAATATTTTCTTGGCATTAAAGTTGAGCAATCCGAAAAAACGAATATTTATTTGTTAAAATAAGTATGCCAGAGATTTGTTGAAAATATTCAGGATGGATAGTTGCAAACCTGTACCTACACCAGTTGCAACAGGTACAAAGTTAAGCAAGGATTTTGAAGGAGCAGATGTCAATCCAGCTCTATTCAAAAGATTGGTTGGCAACCTCATGTATCTCACAGCGACAAGACCAGATATTCTGCAAGGAGTAAGTTTGATTTCCAAATTTATGGAGACTCCAAAAGGCACACATTGGAGTGTTGGAAAAGAATTTTAAGATACATAACAGGAACTAGAGATTATGGCATAATGTATTAAAGTACAAAAAAGAAAGAATTGATTGGATATATAGATAGTGATTTTGCAGGAAGTTTGGATGATCGGAAGAGCACATCCGGTTATGTTTTTCATATTGGTTCAGGAGTGATAGCATGGGCATCTAAGAAGCAGCCTATTATGAAACTATCATTAGCAGAAGAAAAATATGTAGCAGCAACTTCAACAGCATGTCAAGTAGTATGGTTAAGAAGAGTATTGGATGGACTTAAGCAGCAACAACAAGGATCAACAAGGATATGCTGTGACAACACTTTAGCGATTGCACTATCCGAGAATAATGCATTTCATCAAAAGAGAAAGCTTATTGATACAAAATATCACTTTATTCAAGAAGTTGTGAAAAATGGAGAAGTTCACTTGAAGCATTGTAAATCGAGTCATCAATTAGTTGATATATTTACAAAGCCATTAGCAGTAGATTTGTTTGAGTTTCACAAAAGAAACTTGGGTGTTGTAATCCTAGCTGAGATATAGACCAGCGTGCATGTTTGAGTTGTCATGAATTATGTTTTAGCTTAGCGGACGTAATTAAGGGGGAGTGTTAAAATATATAATCACTTCCCGCATGCATAGTTAGAAAAACAGTTAAGTGAATTAGTTGAGTTGAGTTATAGATAGATTTTGTGAGTGAGTTAGAAATTGAGTTAAGTGAGTTGATCAAGTTCAGTTATGTGAGAGTGTGTGCATGTCAATTTAGGTTAAATACCCTTCACCGAGTTCACTATATTCAGATTATGATTTAGAGTGATTGAGATTAACTGAAGAGACGCAGCTCATTGTTTTGTGTGTGAAATACTTGTGTTACTCTTTGATTGAATCCTATGCCTATCCAAAAACATAAAATCTGCCAACATATTTCTAGACGATGAATATGTGGCTCACATCGCTGATTTTGTACTTGCCAAGCTATTGAAAAGTAAATCAATGGATTCTGAATCAAGTTATCTCTTTGGTAAGTTCTCTTTGGTGGAACTCATGGCTACATTACTCTTGGTACTAAATCTCTATGCCCCCTATTTTTTTTCTTCTATAAAGCTTAGTCGTCCCAATCCTTTTATTGTTGTTATGCAGTTCAGGTTCAAATATAATCATATTCCATGACACGGTAACAATTGAATATGTTAAGGGTATGGAGTGAAGGCATCGACGAAGAAAGATGTGTATAGATTTGGAGTAGTGTTATTAGAGATGGTAAGCAGAAAGCCCCCCGTGGTAGAAGAGAATGATTAGAAATTTGAGCATCTACCTGCATGGGCTGCGAGGATGATGAAAGAAGGAAAAACGGATGAAATAATTGATGAGGATATAAGAAGTGAACAGAGTGCTTTTCTACATAGTAATATGAAGGATGAAATGTGGAAGATGATTGAGATTGCCTCATTTTGCACTCGATCTTATCCCAGTCTTAGGCCATGTATGAACGTAGTACTGGACATGCTTAGTTCTCCGAACAGAGGATGTTCTTTGTTTCTTGCTTTTTCCATTTAGGTACATCTAATTATATACATCATCTTCAAGCTGTGACTTCAACTCTTTTCTTTTCGGATTATAACTATGTACTTATGTTCGTAAGTTAACTATGTACTTCTGGGTTAAATATGTATATTGCCCTCTTGGTTTTAGTGGTGTACTTATAGGAGAAATAAGTAGCACACTTTTAATGTGTTATCTTGTCAATTTTATATGATATCATGCTCTTGTATCACTGGCATTCACATCACTTAGATGGTCATCTTCCTTAGAGTTTCAGATCTAGAGATATTCATGTCGCTCGAATAGCAATTTCATATCTAGAGATATGATAATTATTTTGCCATTGTAGTTGTGGCAAGTTTCATTGGCAATCACTGTTCAGAATGTGGTAAAAAAGAGGAACTAAATGAGTGACCCTTACCCATGATTCACTTTTTGGCTTTTGATTTGACAATCTTCTCGGGATTTAGATTGAGGTTTATTTTCTTCTATTTATTTTTGCCAAAGGATTTGTTCAAAAGAAATTGTTAAAAAGCCTTTAAAATTAATCCTAAGCATACAGGTAGGGAATTCTTAACACTTCATGACATATTTTTGCATGGAAAGAATTTGTTTCCTATATATAAAGAAGTCAAATTCTAATACAAACACAATTTTTTCTTGTCTTCTTTAAGATTTGGAATTTGATTATTTCCGAATATCCATCGGTGAATGAATAACATTTATGTCATGCTATTTCATTTATAATCTCATCAACCAATGAAGTCGGAAATGGTTAAATTAATATAATCTTTTAACTAAATCCATAAACATTCATAAATTTTAAGGTCGTGCTTTCTTTGGCTAAAGGTATAGACCATTCGAATTTGATTATTCTATGAATAAAAGTCATTCATGTCATGTTGTTTCATTTATGATCTCATTAACCATTGGAATGTACTAATTAAAATATATGTTTGCTTAATCAGGTCAATAAACATTCCTAAGTTTTAGAGAGGCTTTTGGCCGGATGATCACGGGGTTCACGAAATGTAACTTGTGGATAGGGTATTCCAGTAGGTAGCATTCCCTTTATATGACGTGCTTGTATTGTGTAACAACTTTTTATATTCATCCTTTTTCCTTTTTCAAATCGTTTTACTTTGAGAAAATTATTTTGACATTCATACAGTAACTAGACTATATCTATTTATTCAATTAATAGTCACATATCTAAATCTCAGTTTGAGAGATATTTGTAATATTGTTCTAACTTGCATAAGGAGATGTATAATTTAATCTATGATTTTTTATATTTTTATAGTAATTAGTAAAAATATTAATAATTATATATATAGTCTTTTTCTTTGTACTGGAAGACATGTATTTACAATAGAGAATGTGTTAATCAATAAAGTAATGGATTGTCAATGTTGAGTGAAGTGTACTAATGTTAATTATGTTATGATATATAAATTAATTGAAAATAAATAAGTTTTTATTATGGTTAAAACATTTTATTGGTTTATTGTTGAAAATCAATGAGTCATAATTATTTTTATACTCAATATACAATTGACATATAGCATGTGTAATGAACTAATATAAATCTATCTTAATTTTAAAAGTACAAATTTCTTCAAATCTTCAAATTTTATAATTTAAAATAATTATTCTGATATATATAAAATTAAAATAAAGATATGATTTTTAAATTTATTGCATGGTTTTTAAATTTTATTCTTATAAAAAATTACCATCTATATTTTCAAATTCTCTACACAAAAAATTATCATCTCATTTTGAAATTTTCTACTCAAACAAAATTATCATCTACATTTTAAAATTTTATACTTATACAAAATTATCATCTGCATATTGACATTTTGAAATTTTAAAAAATTATCATCTATATTTTGAGTATTTCTTTTAAGTAGCTTCAACAAACACTCCATAAAATCCAAACCTCAAATTATTCCATCCCAATTAGTTTCCACATGCACTCATACCTAAAGGTATTTCGTCTTTTACAAATGGGAATGGAATACTTAGTTCAATCTAGGTTTCTTTAAAATTCTATTCGGTCGTTGATAAAGAAATTCTAAATGTTTCATAATGGATTTTACGTTTAGGTTTGTGGATAAAGAACTTCAATGCCTTTAATATGAACATTTTGAAAAGTTAAAGAAATTCAAAGCTTTTAATATTCACTGGAATATTCTGAAAAGTCTAGGTTTTATTTCGTTTTCAAAACAATAGATTTTTATATACCTTGTTGATAATGAATTTAAAAAATTAAAGTTTATTGTAAAATTTGAGTGAGCTTAATAGTTAAAAGTAAGTGTTTTGGTTGGAAATTACATATTTAAATTTTAAAACTGAGTTTGTACATGTTAATAAATTAAAATATTTTTTTTTCATCAAAATTAAAAGTACATTATTACAATTGGAACTTAGGTGCTCTACAACTTAATATATACTATGGAGAAATTTTTGTTCCATAACATTATATTAAAAGTTATTAATAATTAAATTAAAATTGAATTAAAAAAACCATACATAATATACATATGTATATGCCAAGAAAAAGATAAAGAAAGAGATTATTTTGTCAACTTAACCTAGGTTCATTTTTATCTCGATCTATCAAGCACCAAAAGGGATCATATTTACTAGCAATTGCACCAAGAGGGGCAAAGGAACGCCGGGGCGGTAGATATGTAAGGGGAGTAATTTAATGAAAATAAAAAGTCTGTGACGATATGGAATTTTGGATTTTAAACTGTCAAACATATTTTGTTTTTTTGTGTTGTCAAGGTATGCACACAGTTAGTAAGCTGCTTAAAACCCTGAAAAAGGATAACTCTGAAACCCATGAGTCATCGCCTGAAACCAAGAAAGTATCAAAAACCTGAAACACATACCGTGTACAAGGGCTCGATTCGCAATAGCAAGTGAACACCATATGTTCAGGCCCAAAGCCAACTACAACACACCTGGGCCTAAACATCGAACAAATCTGACGGTTTGGCGTACGTCGCTCTTCCACCTTTGATTGGACGATTGCAAGCAAATATTGCAAGATTTCCTGGTCCGAGCTTTAAGGGCTCCAAAGGACGCGAAATTCGTTGTTTTACGAAACCACCATAGGACTACGTGTCAAGCACAAGGGTGTATTGCGTTTGTTTTACAAAAACCGCTCACTGCCTTATGCCTTGTGCAAAAACCACCTTTTGCCTCCAGAAACCACCATCACTCTTCACACAAGGTCCCACTTGGTACCTCAAGGTTCCGCCTATGGTTTATTGCACAGTTCGATCTTAGCCTTCGTAATAACACTTCCAACACTGATTCACGGCACCTGCGCAATCAATACATTCCAGGTTTGTGCGTCTTCCAAAACAAAACCTCATTGCTCTCATCGGTACCTCTCTCAGATTGAAGTCGCAATTTCTGTAGTGCTTGGGCTACCACTGGCGATAATTCCCGGTTAACACATCGAAGGTAGGGAGTTCCTTTTACCACTGTACGCTGACAATTGCCTCATTGCCTCGTCACCTTTCCTCTACGTTCCTAGGGCAAACCCTGCAAAACACACCGTTAATACCTTGCAAAAATGTTTCCCATTTCAAAAGTCTGTCCCCGCAGGCCATCTATTCTGATGTGCAGGCCAAGCCGACAGTTTTGGTGGCCGAGAAGTTGGGGGAAGGCGGGCTGGAGCTGCTTCGAAGTAGCCCAATGTGGATTGCGCCTACAATTTATCGCAGGTGGGACTCTGCACAAAGATCTTGCTTTGCGACGCTCCTGCGAGAGGCTCAAGGTTGTTGGAAGAGTGGGTGTGGGTATAGACAATGTGGATCTGCAGGCAGCCACTGAGTTTGGGTGCCTAGTCGGCAATGCTCCCACTGAAAATATCGTTGCGGCTGTTGAACACGGGATCGCCTTGATCGCATCCATGGCGCAGAACATCCCCCAGGCTGATGGATCCCCCGGGCATGATATCCACACCTTGCAAGTTTCTCATTTTTCCCAATGAAAAAAGAGCGCAGGAGGATGGCAGGGGGCCTTGAGCCCGCAGCCGAAGTCATCAGCTCAACTGGATCACTGATCTCGCCCTCAACGTCTCTTCTGCGAATCGATTACTGTTAACAAGTCCGCGTAGAACTGGTGCTCAGACCCCGTACACGTGGCAGAATCTAATTGGTTCCATGCGTGATAGGAAAACTATTTCTCATTGGATGGGGTGAACAGTGTTTGCTCACCCCAAGCCCGCAAAGAAAATGCCTCCGGCATAAAAATGTGAGAGGTCATGATGACTTTATAAATCTTTATAAACTGACATTACATAGTGACAATAAAAGTGATGAAAAACATTAGAGAAGCCAATGAAAATACAAGTGATGAAAAACATTAGAAAAGAAAATAAAAATTAAAAGGAAAAGGGAATAAATTCAAATTGGAGAAAATGAGAGAAATTGGAAAAATGGAATTAACAGAGCAGAAATTGATGTCTCTCTCATTCTGCATTTTTTTCTATTTTTTTTCTCTGGATATTGGATTGGGCAGCTTAGTGCTTATTTTTTCCTGGAAGAATTTTTTCTACTGAAGATTGGATTGCATAGCTTAATGCTTATTTCTTGCTTATTTCTTCATGGGAGGAAAACCCTTGGATGGAAAACTGGTTTAGGACAATCATACACCCTAGCTAGTTGAGAAGAGATTCTGCAGATTCTTTATCAATTTTCAATTTGAAGAGATCGGTATCATCAAGAGGTTCATTGGGAATGTTTTTTCTCGCCTGGGCTAATTGCACATCTTGATAGTGAAAAACAAGACATTGTATTTCCTATTGTATTATTTGTCATTTGTTCTTTTTAATTGCAATTTAGAATTACTTGAAGAGGGGTTACTTCGCCAAAATTTTCTTTTTCGAGTTGGAAAAGTGAATTATTTATTAAAATTTGTCACTTGTTATTCAAGAAAGTCTAAACATCAAATTTGAAAATTTGTTTTTTAATAATTTATATAAACATTAATAATCTGAATTATATAAATATTATTAATTATTATTCTTTCAAAACACAAATTACACATCAAAAGCCATATTTCTTTAGTGAAAAAAATATGTAGTAGTAAAATAGATACTTTAAAAAATAAACTATGGGATATAACATACCAATGTACTATACCTCCTTCAAAGTACCATACTATGAACATGTGAAGATGTATTAATTGGTCAACCTAATCAATAATTTTTGTAGTATATTTATATACTATATAACATATTTAATTGCTTTAAGAAATAAATTGTTCAAAAACTAATAAGGGTGGGGATAGTTAAAATTTATATTTACATTACTTACATTAAAAAAAATCAATATATAATTAAAAAATAAAAAAATTATATTTACATTAGCCACCTAAATATAAATAGGGAAAAATGTAAAAAATTTATATTTGCATTTTATATTTACTTCACCTACATTAAAAAAAAATCAATCTACATTCAAAAGAATCAATATTAAATTAAAACATGTAAAAATTTTATAGCTACATCACCTATGTTAAAAAACAACATTTAATTTGAATGAAATGCTCATGATCACACAATAAGTTTGATTTTCAGTGGCGACCGACATCCAAAATTTGCAACGTACACGTAGCCTCTATTCAAGATTTATTTTCTATGTGGAACCGTTGTACATGGCGCTGCAAGAAGTCGCCTGGCTATGGCACACGTGGTAAGCAACGTGTCAATCCATCTCATTATTCGGATACATCTGCAACTTAATCAACCTAAATCGAGTTCAATGTGAATTTTCAACTTGAATTGAATTCGATGTGAATTTTGTCCAGGGAGTGAGAGGCCTCTATTGGACTTGCAGTGCAAAACAATCCATATTTTTAACGGGCTGCAAGGATAAGGCATTGTCTCGGCTTGCTTAATGACAGGCCTATGTCACTAAGGTATGTTTCTGCTCCACTTTGGCAAGCACCCCTGGCATTATATACGACGAAGGCTGTTTTGTTCTCGTTTTCTCTGTTATACTCTGTTACTGTATTAACATTCTTCCCTAGAAATTAATCGACACTCCTTCTCTTTCTTTTCCTTTCCGAAGAAGTTCACAATTCTAAAGTTTGTGCTTATTTTCAACTTCGCTAGGGCTTAAACACAAAATAATCGAATGCAGAACCATGCTATTTTGTTGCACAGGGGTTTTCTGCATCCTAACTGTACAATTTGGCAGTGATTGAGCTTCGGATGGGTTCCGCCGACATAGTTAACCTGAGATAGGTGAAATGAACTGTGAATCAACTGAAGTTGGGACTGCAGTTAGAGAATTGATCATCAATATGCCACTGGTAAGGTACGATATAAGGAATGAATACAGTCTTACCAAGCCAGAGTTGTACACTTCAGTTGCCAAGGATGACCCAGACACGCTACTGGAAGGGGTTGTCATGACCGGCATCATCGGGATCATGCGCCAGCTCGGGGACCTGGCCGAGTAAGCTTTCGAGATGCCTGGAGTCCAATTGTATGCGTCGCGAGTTGTTTTGGAATTCTCAGCCATTTGCCCTCTTTATTTGCGAGTGCTGGTATTTTCATTTGATTTTGAGATTTTTTTTAACCTGGTGACCATCCTTGATAAATTTCAGATGCATTTGTGGACATGTATTAGCAGAAAACAGGGCACCCAATTATTGAACTTGCTCATATGGAAAGTGATTGTTGGATGTACAAGGCGGAGCTAGCTGGCTACGCGTGGGCACCTGTACATTGAGAGGATGGTTAGAGCGCTGGTGCGGGCTGCCATAGTTTACACACAGGCTGCAAATCATTGAGGAGAAGGTCGCGAGGCTACAGTCCCATCAATTGGTGAGGGCTGCCACCTCCCATTGTCCACAGCCGCAATGTAGTGTGGAAGGCAATTGATCGACGAGCATGTGTGCAGCGTAGGGAGGAAAGGAGATCGGGTCACCTCCCATTGACCACAATCGCAGTACTGTGAGGGAAATATCGACTAGAATTGTGTCAAATCAGGCAAGGCCAGCGTTAGCCAACTGCAGAACCACCAGCACAGGAATCACAGGTTTACTGAGCAGCACGGAGGTGCGATCTTCCTGTGGCATCTTCACAATACCTACAACATATAGGAGGGCGTTCACCATGCCACCATACTGTCGAAGCCGCAATGGGAGAAGCACCATCTTACTAAGAAGGAGAGGCCTTTGGCAGAGGACGCACAACTCCAACCTCCAATCCCTACAACGTTATTCTGCAACATGGTTGTTGGACAGCACTACTTCATGATCGCACAGATCATATGGACGTGAATGCACAGGACGTGCAAGCGTGGCCAACACGGCGACAAATCAGTGGTTGTGTGGTCGAGTATCAGCCAGCGTCGGCATTGCGTTAAGTCAAACGCTGGCGTAAGCGTATAAAGAGCGAACATTGGTCAAATTTTAATTGGTTCCATGCGCGGTAGGAAAAGCTTTGCATTGGCTGGGGTGAACAGTGTTTGCTCACCCCAAGCCCGCAAAGAAAACGCCTCCGGCGTAATTAATGTGTAAATATTTTAATACATGATATGGAATCAAATGATACAATAATCTACACATTAAGAAATTTGATCCCTTTAGGAGCTTGATAAATCTTGGGATTAAGATGGATCCACGATGATTCACAAATCATTTCAAATAATTGTAATATTGAGAAAAACATCTTGATATTCATGGAATAAGTAAACTATTTATATTTATATTGTCTATTTTTTTGAAGAATAATCACATACATGTGCCATTTTTGATAGGCTTCTAAATATATTTGATGAGTAGTGAGTTTTTCATGACATGATATTCAATTATCATTCAAAATTAACCCTATATAAAATTTTCAATTTCCTCTTTTTAATAAATGCTTTAATTTCTTAATATTTTTGCCTAATCAAATACATGCTAACTTGCGGTCATTAATAAATTTCTTCTTAATATCACACCAAAATAATGTGTTGCCCATTGCTCCCTTTATTTTATACCATTTATATACTATATCATATAGATTATTTGGGAACATATATGGGTAGTCATGTTCATCCCTATGTTAAATATTTCACCATTTATTTTCACATTTCTAAACATGGATGACAAGGTCACAACCATGTTCAAAAATAAAAAATTAGAATGTCAGACTATTTGGAAAATCTTATTGCCTTTGAACTACTCAATCCTTCACCATCCACTTTTACATTGCTAAATGTGGATGATATGATCACAACCAAGTTTAAAAAACAGAATTTCATCCTAAGAAGAAAAGGTTGTGGCCACTAAACGACTACACAATGTATGTAGTTGTGATTTTCTATGCTTGCAACCATATTTGAGCATGTGCCTCCCACCATCTTATAACTTTTATAATGAAGGACTATACCAATTTTTCATTCAGTCATTTTCTTCAACTTCTTTGGAAACATTGTTGACATGGGTTGATGGTGAACTGTGTTCCTTGAATGATAATGGAGTAACTTGAAATTTCTATAAGTATGGCATTAGGAGTTTCGATGTTTGTTTGATTTTATTTTCATAAACAATATGAATTATTTTCATAAGAAATCATCAGTGAATATTTCGATGGGTATCACTTCAATTGTCATGTTACGCATTATTTTATCGCAACTAGGCAAATGATGTCAAATTCAGATCTTTCACTATCCAAAGAGCTATTGTCACCAATCCTCGAAAAATATGGAAGAAATAACTCTCTATGGAAGGTAAGAATTTTATGAAAATATTTTTAAAAACCTTATTTTTGGAGAATGTTGTAGGTTCCACCGTTATTAACCTTCAATAGTAGCACCTCACATAACTAATGTCTTGTGATTTTGTCACAACTTGCCTTAACAAAAAGTATAAGGATCTTCTAACTTCGATAAAATAATTAAAAAGGAATGAGAAATTTATATTCTAGAAGCCTTGTGAAGGTATCTATTCCAAACGGTGGGAATTTGGCTCATATCTCTCCTATATTGGATCACATTCCTACCTTCGTAGATCCCATCCCTACCTTAGTGGATTTGTAACCTCCATCTCTTATGTCTACTTACTCTTTTCTAGTCTATAAACTCAAAAGAATCTCATGGGGAAGGGGTTGGGGTTTTTTCTCTTTAGATTGTACTTTCATGTTGTCAAAGTATTCATTAGAAACCCTTTGATTCCAAGTCTGGAATTGGAGGATCATTGGGAGGAACCTTTCAACATCAAGGTCGAGTTTTAACTTTCTCCTTTTATTCATTCTTAATACAAATGCATATTTCTTCCCACACTCATTGTTATAAGATTACTTGATCACTTGTATATTTTTTGTTAAATAATTTATTTATTAAATGCTTTGATCATTTGTAAGTTTGAGTCTTTGCAAATATATTCTTGGAGAATTAGGAAGGAGTTTGAAAGTTGCAACAAACAACAACGAGGGTCATCATAAAATATTTCAAAAAGGATATGAACCATTCATCCCAATTACATTTATGATTTCATGATGAACTAGGGAATGTTCCTATCTAGTTGTTTGTTTTGTTTTAGTCTTGGTTCCCAAGCCTAGGGAGATTTGTCTTGTCAACAAGATAAGATTTTTCCACAAAAAATGTGCAATTTTTTTTGAAATTAAACTTCTGATTTTCTAATATCCTTTCATAAAGTGAAATGTCTGAATTACGGCTAGTTGATAATGGTGATCCTTATATAATTTCTCCAGATGTTTGGCTCCACAATGTCATTTTCTTTATTAATGAATTTATATACTCTTTTGACTTTGACACCTTCATCCCATTTTTCAACCCAAGGCTTTGCATCTTTAGGATCGAGAATGATAAAAAAAAAAATTGACCGTTGTAATATAAATTATTGTCGATATTCCACTAGATAGTTCATCATAACAAATCTGTGAACATAAACTAAAAGCTATACTATGAAGGCTTAATTCCTTTCATATTCTAGATTTGTTATTCTTGTTTTGTTGTGTAGGTGTGCAATAAATAATATGTGAGAAATAGAGAAAAAGGAAATGAAAACACTCATGAACCACAATGAACATGAATTTATGCTTTGGGAAACCCTTATAGGAGAAAACCTAGCTAAAAGGTGAGGCTTGCCTGATTTCTTTTCTATAAAATGAAAATGATGCATATGCAAAGGAGAAGGCACTATCTATGGATTTTCCCAAAACTTGTGGCTTATGGGATGTTGTGGAACACAAAATCCCTCAATTATTATCTCCATCTATCTGCACTCAACTCCTCCATTATAGAACAAAATGTAAGAAAAATATAATGTGACTCCTTTCCCTCCTAGTGGCTTAGTTATAAAACCACCTAATATCATACTTGGGGTTAAATTTGACCCATTCATCCCTCAAAATAAGTTACAATTTGACCCTTATAGATTCAAATAATATTATCCATATGTCAAATACATTTCCATGAATATCACAAGCTATCATGCCAACTTCATGATTTATGGTGGCCAATCAGTGTAGGTCAGCTTTTGAGAGGCATAAATTTTGCATCTAAACTCTAATTGGCATGATTCTTGCACCATTGGAAAAATATTCAAGTGTGTAGAATAAATTCACATGATCTAACACATAAGAAGAAAATTTTCACCCCAAAAAAATGTCATTTAATGCTTAAAAGTAGTACATTCTCCAAACTAGGTGTTGGGGATCAAAATTTTCTTGTAAGACGATTCCATCAAATTTTCCACCTTCAAAGCATCAAGATGGATGAAAAATGATATAGTGATATAATTTAAATATTTTGAACAATGGTTTGTCATTAATTTCAAGGTTGGGGGAGTCCTAAGTGGGTGGCCATGTTATAAAAGAAGGGTACATGTAGTGAGGTTGTCATTGATGTCAAGGTTGGGGGGAGTTAATGCATCAACGAGCAACTTGGATCAACACACACAATTTATGGGATATGTGAAACTTGTATTCATTTCAGGGGATCCCAAAATGATTTAATATTAATGGAAGAGGGAGTCTAAAATTAGATTAGGATGATAGATTTTTAGGGGCATGTGGCATATGATGAAGGGATTTAACTCCCTACGGCACCTAGAAAATGCTTGAGGAAATACATAACATGATGAATAAAATGTGGCATTTGTGGGATCAGGTGAAACAAATGGATATGAAATAAATTAATAGAGTAGTGACACAAAATCTTAGGTGGAGAATATTTGTTAAATAAAATGATGTGGAATTGTTAGGTGGAGGACACATGTAACCTAGATTAGTGTTTTTTTATGGCTAGTTGTGCAAAGGTAAGTGAAATGTGGCATGTGTTAGCACTGTCATGTGGAAAAATACACATCAACATTGGCCGCATGTTGGGTTGTCTTTAGGTGATAGACGAATGAGGTGGTAGGCTTGAGGTCCTCTAGCTTATCTCTTGTTGTAGCTGCTTCAATGGCCCTCAATTTTTGAATACTTAAAAATTTGGATTCCTCCTCTACTCAACTCCTTTTCATGATTTTCCTATGGTTTCACGGGCTTTGAATCCTCCTTTGACCTAACTATGGTTTTATTACATTCTAGCGAGCCTAGTTTTGAAGCTTTAAAACTTGCATTTTTCTATCATAGTCACAAGTCTAAATCACAACTTGTAGTTCTAGTCTCCCTAGCCTCTACAAGTGTGATTCACAACTTTCCTAGAGTAGCTCACCCTCCTAAATCTCAAATCACATTTCTCATTCAAAGTGACTTGTGACTACTTCCTAAAAGTGTGATTTGTGACTAAGAGTGCCTTTATCACATGTGGCAAAGAAAAGTCACACTTTCAAGCTATGACTTTACACATGTTCCATCTCCTATATATCAAAATTATCTTCCTCTTTCATTTCATTCTACTTTCAGTTCTAGATGAGAAAACCTCTTCTGTGGATAATTTTTATGATTGCAACTACTAAGTAACACATCTCCTTCGTCATCATTTCTTTTCTCTTACTTGCCAAGTAATGAATCGATGTAGATTCCTTAGCCATGGATTATCATACTTCTAAAATTCATTCCTCTCTATTATATCTATGTTCAGGCATCAAAATTTTCCCTTTGACCTCTCCATTGACTAGTTGAACTATGCTCTCAAAGAGGCGTCAACTTCCTTCTTAATTTCAAGACTTGGCACTTGTAGTCTTAAACCCTCACCCACCATTCCAATGCCAAGGGTTATACCCTAAATTTACTAATATTTTACTCGAGCGAATTTCATTTTCATATCCCACTATTTCCATATCAAATGATCAGGAAACGTATCCCCTTGACTGATTTTTGAGTTTTGTCTTGAAGCTATATGAATGCTTTTAAAGGGGAAAATATTTATTTTTGGAAAAAACCATTATAGAGGTATATAAATCCAATTCATTATAGATTCCATGTATCATTCATTCCATTAAAACCTATGGTTCATAACAAATAAAACCCCCTTTTCCATTAACTCTAATTTGCATAATCCACACATTGCAACCTAGACCTGTGATTAGGGACCTATAAAGGATCCCCTTTACACCAATTGTAAATTGACACTTGTCTTAATTATTAGAACCACTGTGATTAATAAATGTGAATAACATGGTATTCCTCCCTTTGCAAGTCACAAGTCAAATTATTAAGTTGTAGTGTCACTAGGTGCTAAATTTTTTATTAGCATAGGTGACATCTACCTTTGAAATCTCAAATCACATTTATAACTTCAAATGAAACTAGGATTGGATTTTGTGACTAATGTGGTTTCTTTCCCTCTTTGGATAACAAGTCACATATCTAGTCGACATTAAGACTACAATCTCAAAAATGTGACTTGCACTAGAACTTTGAATTGTGACTAGGCATAGGTCGCCAAATGAATTTATAGTCCCCATCAATGCTGCCATCTGAAAATGTGACTTAGACTAGGATTTATATTTACAATTTGCATTGAAATATGGATTTTGTTAGGTCCCTATATTACTAGTATAGTCCCTTATTGTTGTTAGTGTAACCCCCTTATTGTTATTATTGTACCCTTGTACCCCCCATTTTGTTATTATTGTGCCCTTAAATTATTATTGTTAGGTCGGCTAGGATTACATTGTGGCCCACTAGGATTACATTATGGCCCCATGGACTCCTATATATAGAAAGGAGGTTTTGTAAATTGCATCATCGAAGAATTGATCATTCATGTAATGTATTGGAGGTTGCCCCCTTGAAGTGGCTTATTTCTAAGGCGTTGATATCTCATTTCTTCTATTTTTGGAGTTGGTTACACAACATTTGGTATCGGAGCTTTGGATTCTAGGGTTTCAATGCTCCAAACAGGTCATCATGGAATTTTCGCTATAAATTTTTTTCTACGAAGTTTCAGAAGCTGAAATGTTTAGGGTGCGAAGCCAAAATCCTGAGGAAGCTTGTGTAAAAATTTCAGATTTTGGTTCGCAACATTTTCGGAGATATCATCTGTGGAAGTTAGGTCTTTTTTCAAGCTCCTAAACAGGTCATCGTGGAATTTTCACTATAAATTTTTTTCTACGAAGGTTCAGAATCTGAAATTCATATGGTGCGAAGCTGAAATCCTAAAGAATTTTTTCAAAAAAATTCAGAGCTTGGTTCGCAATATTTTTGGAGATATGATCTGTGGTAGGTAGTGCTTTTTCAGGCTCTTGAATTGCATCTCAAAGAGGTGATCGTGGGAAAATTTCAATAACTCTCCCTCTGGGCATCGGATTGGAGTGCCGTAAAAAGTGGTCACAAGTACACAGACTTTAGTTTATTGGATATCAATTTCAGAGACGAAGGATGAAACAGTAACACGTGGCAAGTCGTACAAGTTCGCTCTACTGAACCAGTCCATAATTAGGTCATTGTGGGAGATTGGACACAACTTTGTCTTGGAGAATCCAAATCAGGTCATACCTGTGGCATTCAAAATATAATTCAGAGGGCTACTACAGTGCTGAATTTTAGATATTGAAGATCTGCAATCACAGAGATAATACAATTTCAATATCGAGCTCCTCAAAGCAAGAAAAAGGTGTGTATTTTTTTCAAATTGCACAAGTCTTGTTTGAATAATCAAGTTAAATTGATCCCAAGGGCATATTGTAGAATAGATATCAGTATTGGATTCTAAAATGACCCCTAAAAAGAATTCAACACCCATTAAGCCTTCAGAAGGCTCTAATATGACTCATGAAGATGAAGAATGGCAACATGACATATCAAAATTACAAGAGAAAATTTCGCTCTCGCAAAGAACATCAAAAAATGAAATGGAAGTTTTGAAGAAAGGCGTGGAAACTAGGATGGATGGTTTGAAGAAAGGCATGGAAGCTAAGATGATTGGTTTGGAAGCTAAGATGGATGGCATGGAAGTGGGCATGGAAGCTAAGATTGATGACATGGAATCTAAGATCGATGAGAAAATGGAAAACATGAAGAATTTTCTAAAAGCAGACATGGAAGGTTTGACAAATTTTATACAAGAAAGGTTTCCTAATGGTGAAAAGATAGTAGAAGAACCTCATGATGAGAAAAAAATAAATGTTAATTGTGATTTCATAAACTCTAATGTTGACGGCAAGAACCACCATATTCCAAAGATGGATATGAGGAAGTTTGATGGAAAGGATCTTGTAACATGGATACTACAGATGGAGCAATATTTTGATCTCCATAACGTACAAAACACACAAAAGGTACGCATTGCAACTTTACATTTAGAACAAAATACATTTGTATGGTATCAATGGCTTTTCTCCCGTAAAAAAATTGTCACTTGGTCAATTTTTACGGAGGAAATGATAGCACATTATGAGGATACAAAGAGCAACACCTTCTTTAGCCAATTGATAAATCTCAAACAAAAAGGTTTAGTGGGGCAGCACATTGAGGACTTCCAAAAATTGAATATAAGGGTAACTAATATTCCAGAGGAACACAGGATTGATCTCTTCTTAGGTACTCTAAAGGATAACATCCAACATGAAGTTCGTGCTTTGGAACCTGATTCATTGGAGAAGGCATTCAGGTTGGCAAGAAAAGTTGAATGTAAAATTATGGCGACAAGGAAGCCTACCACTCAATTCTATAAAGAAGGAAGTGTTGCTACGGCTAGATTTCCACAACCTACAAGGTTGACACCACAACAATTGGAAGAAAAAAGAGAAAAAGGGCTTTGCTACAGTTGTGATAGAAAATACACTAAAGGTCATAAGTGTGCTTAAAAGAAATTATTTTACATAGATTGTGAAGAAGAAGAAGAAAATGAACAAGAAGAGGATATACACCAGGAACCGGCCCTAGAAGAGGAAGAAATGAATCCGACCATATCATGTAATGCACTGGCAGGAATTACCACTCCTCAAACTCTCAAGATAGCAAGACAGATCAAGAAGAAAAAGGTAATAGTGTTGATTGATTCAGGTAGCACCCATAATTTTATTCATTGTAAGGTAGCCAAGGAATTAAATTGTTTCCTATACCCAGCACCAGAATGTCAAGTGATGGTTGCAAATGGAGGAACTATAAATTGCTCTGGGAAATGCCATAATATCAAGCTAACCATGGGGAATATGTATTGACTAGTCCAATGCTTTCCATTCCTATGGGAGGTGCTGATGTTGTACTAGGAGTACAATGGTTACAATCTTTGGGGACGGTAGCTTTTAATTTTCAAGAACATTTCTTGAATTTTTTTTCAGAAGGAAAGGAAGTCGAATTACGGGGTATTGAAGGGAAGCCAGGAAGGATAATAAGCTCTAATGTCATGACAAAGCTTCTAAAGAAAGAACAACGAGGCGTAATTGCACAATTATGCTCACTAGAAGTTCCGACATCAAAATTATCTATTTCTGCAGATCTCCAACAAGTCTTGGACAATCATTCCAAGGTGTTTGAAACTCCCAAAGGACTCCCACCTATTCGTGATCATGATCATGCTATTCATTTGATTCGGGGAAGTGTTACTCCAAACATCAGGCCTTATAGATATCGTTATGTCCAAAAGAGTGAAATTGAACGTATGATTGCAGAAATGTTAGAGGCAGGTATAATTCAACCTAATCAAAGTTCTTTCTCTGCTCCTGTAGTATTGGTACACAAGAAGGATGGATCATGGCGCATGTGTCCAGATTATAGGGAGCTCAATAAGCTCACCATTAAAGATAAGTTTCCCATTCCTGTGATTGATGAATTATTGGATGAATTACATGGAGCAATTTATTTTACCAAGTTGGATCTTCGTTCAGGATATCATCAAATTAGAATGAAGACTGAAGATATTTCAAAAACAACATTTTGAACTCATGAGGGTCATTATGAATTTTTGGTCATGCCTTTTGGCCTTACCAATGCACCTTCTACATTTCAAGGGCTGATGAATTCCATTTTCAAACCCTTCCTTAGAAAATTTGTGATAGTATTTTTTGATGATATACTAATCTACAGCAGGTCTTGGAAGGATCATGTTCAACATGTTAACAGGGTGCTCAAACTATTGCAGGAGAAACAATTATATGCAAAAACATCAAAATGTTTCTTTGGAGTACAAGAGGTGGAATATCTGGGTCATATTATATCTCACGAGGGTGTTAAAGTAGACCCTAACAAAATTAAAGCCATTAAGGAATGGAAAGTCCCCAAGACAATAAAATAGTTGCGAGGATTTCTCGGGTTAACAGGCTATTATCGCAAGTTTGTTAAGAATTATGGGAGAATAGCAGCACCTCTAACAACATTATTGAAGAAAGATGCATTTTCATGGACTCCTAAAGCAACTAAGGCCTTTGAACATCTTAAAGAGGCAATGTGCCTAGCACCGGTCTTAGCTACGCCAGACTTCACAAAAACCTTTATTGTGGAATGTGATGCCTCAGGAAATGGAATTGGTGCAGTTTTAATGCAGGAAGGAAGACCCATTGCTTTTGAAAGCCATCCAATCAAAGGAAAGTATTTACAGAAACCTATTTATGAGAAGGAAATGTTAGCAATACTGCATGCACTAAAGAAATGGCGAACTTACCTAATGGGAAGACACTTCAAGGTAAAAACTGATCATGATAGTCTTAAACACTTTTTGGAACAAAGACTATCTTCAGAAGAGCACCAAAAATGGGTCACAAAGATGTTGGGTTATGACTTTGAAATAATATACAAAAAAGGAAAGCTTAATGTTGTTGCAGATGCACTCTCAAGAAAGAATGAAGAGGTAGAAGCATTGCTTTGTGCCATTTCTATTATCCAACCAGATTGGATAACTGAAGCAAGAGATGAATGGAAGAAGGAAAAAGATGTATGGACACTCATTCAAAAGTTGCAGCAAGATCCTAGTACATCTGATACATTTAGTTGGAAAATGATTCCTTATGGTACAAAGATCACTTATATCTTTGAAAGAATTCCCAACTAAAACAAAAGATTCTTCTGGAATTGCACACTTCTCCTTTAGGAGGACACTCAGGATTTTTAAAAACTTACCACAGGGTGAAGAAAGAATTTTTTTGGGATGGCCTTAAATCTGATATTCAAAAGTTGTGGCGGAATGTTTGGTTTGCCAGTAGAATAAAGTGGAAACAATTAAGACCCCGGGACTTCTACAACCTTTATCCATTCCAAGTCAACGTTGGGAGGAGATTTCAATGGATTTTATCACAGGTTTACCTAAGTCCGAAGGAAAGAGTGTCATCATGGTGGTAGTGGATAGACTTACCAAGTATGCACACTTTTGTGCATTATCTCATCCATTTAAAGCAAGTACAGTTGCTACTACATTTGTGGACAGAATTCAAAAGCTACATGGAAGCCCAAGGGTTATTGTGAGCGACAGAGATCCCATTTTTACGGGAAATTTTTGGACAGAGTTATTTTCTGCTTTGGGTACTAAATTAGCTCATAGCTCATCTTATCATCCTCAATCTGATGGTCAAACTGAGATAGTAAATAAATGTTTGGAAGGATATCTTCGTTGTTTTGTATCCGATAAACAAACACAATGGGTCAAGTGGTTACCTCTTGCTGAATGGTGGTATAACACTTCCTTCCATACTGCAGCAAAAATGACCCCATTTATGGCACTTTATGGATATCATCCACCATCGATTACATCATCTTTAAGGGAAAATTCGAAGGTTCAAGCAGTCAAAGATCACATCGAGCATCAGCAAGAAGTTCTCCAACTCTTAAAGGATAACCTTAATTTGGCACAAAATCGAATGAAACAACAGGAAGATCAACATCGCAGCGAGAGAAGTTTTGATGTAGGAGATTGGGTATTTTTACGGCTACAACCATACAAACAAATGTCCCTCAAGCAAGCTAAGAAGGATAATAAATTATCGCTAAAGTACTATGGTCCTTACAAGGTGTTGCAAAAGATTGGTACTATGGCATACAAATTGGAGCTTCCTGCTTCTTCACGAGTGCATCCAATTTTCCATGTTTCGTGCTTAAAGAAGGTTATAGGTGAAAATATTCCAGTTCAAACAATATTGCCAGAACTTGATGAGGAAGGAAAAATCATATTGGAACCGGAAGCTGTCACGGAAACAAGAACTCGACAACTACGGAATCGATCAATTTCAGAGTATCTCATCAAGTGGAAGAACTTACCCACTGAAGATTCTACATGGGAGGATGAGAATTTTATACAAAAGCACCCAGAGCTACTCAAGCATTGAGGACAACACTTTTTTTGAAGGAGAAGGGCATGTTAGGTCCCTATATTACTAGTATAGTCCCTTATTGTTGTTAGTGTAACCCCCTTATTGTTATTATTGTACCCTTCTAACCCCCATTTTGTTATTATTGTGCCCTTAAATTATTATTGTGCCCTTAAATTATTATTGTTAAGTCGGCTAGGATTACATTGTGGCCCACTAGGATTACATTATGTCCCCATGGACTCCTATATATAGAAAGGAGGTTTTGTAAATTGCATCATCGAAGAATTGATCATTCATGTAATGTTTTGGAGGTTTCCCCCTCGAAGTGGCTTATTTCTAAGGCGTTGATATCTCATTTCTTCTATTTTTGGAGTTGGTTACACATTGGTTACACAACAGATTTTCACCTAGATTATACTTTCCTTTTCCTTGAGTCACAAGTCGTAGTTGTAATAATTAGTGGCAATATAACTTTAAAATGAGAATTGCTTTATCATTTGAATTTATGACTTGAAAAAAACCCTCTTCTCTGACAAGCACATGTGACCTAACCCTGACATCCCAAAGAATAACCTATACCATTGTATTTTCTCTTGCAATTAGTGGTTAACATTGGAATAAATTATTTCAATAATTAATATATTCAATATGTCAAGTAAAATTGATCTAAATTGCCTCAGCATATCCTATTCGTTGAGAGATATGGTTTTTCCTATAAATAGAGGATACGATATAAGTTTTGGTAAGGTGGAAATAATCATAGAGGGACTGTGAACAAACCTCCTAAATCATTAGTATATGGTGATACAAATTTCTATATTAATAAGGAAATGGAGCACACATGGGGTGATATTTACACAAAGTTTGCAAAGAAAGACATCCCATAGATCAAGAAGACGTCTATGTGCATAAAAAATAAAAATAAGTCTTGGTTACACAAGGTTTCCACACACCCGCTAGTCCTCTTGTGTGCAAAGAGTATAGAGTGAAATTTTCAGCATATATATGAGGAGTAGTGTGTGCTCAAAAGTGGAAAGGGAGAACTTGTGGCATCGTTCATAGAAACAAACATTGAAAATTATTATAAGCTTCCTAGACATCAAGAGACTTTTAGTAGAATGTGGTTTGCTAGCTTCAATGTCTCAACTAAGGATGTATTGAAGTCTTTATGGCAAGATCCAAATAAATTTAGGCATAGAGAAGATGGGATCTACAAGACTAAATCTCTTAGGAAAGTTAATCAAATGCTAGCTGCTATGATGTGCAGACTCTATGGAAAACCAAACATGGAAACTTAGGTCCCCTTAATGCACGCATGTGCCACTAAAGTGATAGCATTTAACTGGGAAAGTATGTTGGAATCCTCCATGAAATACAATGACCGTGCAACAAAGAATCTAGAAGAAGGAAAACATTCAAAATTTTACGTGGCATCTTACTTATTGGATGTGATATTTGGAAAGTGTGACTTTGAAGGGCTTGGCCTGAAGTGGAGTCCTAGAGAGGAATGAACTATGCATATATATTTAAAATGGTTGTGGAACACGAAGTACAAAGGGATGTATGAAAATATTGTAGAATACTTCGTCTCTCCTTTATATCATTAAATTTTCAACATAGAGTCTCCATGCATGCACGACAGAGCTAGGGCCTTTGCACATGATATTGTAAACTAGTTTCCTAATGGTGATGCTACTTATACTAGATATTTTGGTGCTTACAAGCCTTCTCATTCTCTTCCAACATTTATAACGAACAACATGGTGTTGTAGGAGGTGGCTTACAAACTCACTACACGATTGTCAAATACCTTGGTCAAAGCCAAGAAAGCTCCATGGCCCATATTACCACTAAACATCAGAGCTTACACTCTTAAAAGTTTCAAGGAGGAAAAACTAGAAGCTAAATAATTGCAGTATTATGATTTGGTGTGTTAAGTTTACATAGATATGACTTGAGGGGTATTTCCATGGCACGCTTTAATGAAATTAGATTTGGTTGGGAATATACTTCAATCACCGAAATAGAATAGGAAAACGTTAAAAAAAATTATAACTCTTCCAAAGGATTGCAATCATTTTTGCAAATTGAAGAGGAAGAGTAATCGGAGAATCAAAGCATGACACCCAAGAAATCATGAACTTGGAAGCAAGAGAAACTATTCTTAAGAGAAAGAAAGGGAAAAAAATAACAAGGAAAAACAAAAGAAGCAAAAGGACGATAAGGAAGAATCTCAAAAGAAGAAAGAGAAGGAATATATGAGAAAGAAGCAAGAGGAGGAAGAGATTAGAAAGAAAAAAGGGGAATAAGAGAATATGAAAAAATATGAGGATAAAATGAAAAGAAAAGAGGCCATAAAGATAAAGAACACAGAGGAAGAAAGGAAGAGAAAACAGGAAGAAAAAAAAACAGAGAAGAAGAAAAAATAAAGAAGAAATATGAAGAAGAACAAAGGATAAAAGTAGAAGAATAAAGAAAGAGAAAGGAGGAATAAATGAAGATGCAATAAGAGGTCTTAGTGAATCAACATGAGCAGGAGTAAATTGATAAGGAACATGGAGATAAGTTAGCAGAAGATAACGTGTTGAAGGGTCTCTAACCATAGGTGGAGTTTCCAACGTTGAATATCCCATCACCTACTCTCATAATTGGAGGAAATTTCCAACCACAGGGACTAGCCATCACAAAAAAACTGGAATAGGATGTATTGAATCTGTCCATGCTAAATTTTGACTAGATTAAGTGGAAGATAATATAGGAAAGGCACAAATTCTTGGCCAATAAACCATTAAAACCCATTTGGGTCGTCACAGAAAAGGATATAGTAATGGATACTACAAGGAACCGTGGAGTGATAGCCTTTTCAAGGACAAATTTTGGAGCTGCTACAGAAATAAATTTAGAACTATTAACAAAAGAGGTTGAAAAACTGAACGAAAGGTTCATTTATTTATGAGTAGATGATTGTGTAACTACATGATGAGAACTAAGATTTTCTAATCTCACACTTTCAAAGTGAGGGCTTATAGAAATCCATTCTGGAAGAAGTTAAGATACTAGAAGAAGAAACATATATAGCTTATAATGAGATGTTGATCTTAGATCAAATTATGGATCCATTCCTCAACATGGAAAGGGAGTCAAAATATAGAAGAATGTTAATTAAGATAGCCTCCTCAGGATTCGATCTCATATGTGAATGGACCATCAAGTATCCTATTATATCTGAAGAGTTCCCAAGGTCAAATTGGATAACAATAGAGATAAAGTTGATGTCAAGATCGATATACAATCACATGAGAAGTTGAGAAAAGACTTGGAAAAGGTAATGGCTTCTTATAATACCTTAGATAATGGGTTGCAATATCTTGTCAAGGTGCACAAGATACCATCCGTAGGTGCATTAGGTGAAATAAGATCAAAAGAATAAGTCAAGCAATTTTGGAACCCATAAAACAAGCTGCTATAAGTGACTGTTTGGAGGATACAAAAGCAGTGATTGCATAGAATTTGGTTGAGCTTGTGAAGCTACAAACAAAGCTCACAATTTTGTTTAATTAGCCACAAGCTAAAAAGCCAACATTTATACCAAATGCATTAGAATTTGCCACAATATATGTATATGATCTACAACACAATATCCTAACAATCACAGGAAAATGAAAAATTTGGCAAGCATACTTGGTTTGAGATATATATATAGAGGCTCTAAGACATTCCAATACTAGGCTAACTGGTTCATAATGTTTTTTTCTTCAATTGTTATGTAATGCGTATTTTATTAAAAGTAAATTAGGATTTATATTATAGAGTCATATGGAATCTGAAATTTCATGTGGAAGCTGAAGAGTCGTGCATTAATTTTCAAACTCAAGGACAAATTCTCTTATTTGGATAATCTTCCTCATCAAGGAAGACCCATCCTAGCCCTTCAAAGAATTTAATTTGATTAAGGGAAAACATATTTTTGATATGGAAAGCCACATGTGCACAAAAGGAAAGGTCGGCCTAAAAGAGAAATTGGACAACCTTGGAGGCCTATAAATAAATTTCAAGTGATCCTCATTTGGAGATCATCATCAAGCATTTTTCTTCTTCTCTCTTCTTTGGTTTGCCTCACATAGTTCTAAAGTTAGTTTGTGGATATTGGTTCGTACAGGTATGAGATTGCAAGGTCTGAAGCTCACATGTGTGAATTAGGGCATTACGTAATTTTTTAAGACTAAAATGCGCCTCTTAAGGAATATTATAAAATAATGGTGGAAATAATAAAATAAGATTAGATTACATTATCAAAATTTAGAGGGAAAAAAATGAAAAAATAAATTTTCAACTCATATTTTCAACATATCTCCCCATGATTTTACTAAAATTTTAAGTGGGAGCACCTGTTGGATGAAGAATTTAATTCCTCATCCAAGGATTACCCAAGTTGCATACATCGATGGACCCTAGTACACCAAAAATGAGAAATACATGAAAAAACATGATTGCAATCACATTTTTCATATATTTCTTTTTTTTTCATGTAGCATGGTCCATCAAAAGTATGCAACATGGGTATTCCTTGGATGATGAACTAAATTCTACAGCGAACAAGTGCTTCTGCTCAAAATTTGAGTAAAACCGTAGGGAGATAAATTGAAAATATGATTTGAATATGTAGTTTTTTAATATTTTAATATTTTTACTTTTTTACTCAAAAAATGGTGAATCATCCCCCTTGGTTGAAATAATAATCTTGAATCCCATTGGTTCTTATAAAAATGATTTTGGTTGTACATTTTTTTTAGGCCCATTTTAGACCTCAAAATTTCTCTAATGTTTCTGGTCTATAGTCACAGGGTTGTAACAAGGTATTTTTGCTTGTAGTTGCATGCATGATAGGCATATGCCTACAAACGCAATGATTTAGGTGAAAACATGAATGTTAGATCGATGGGGCCATGAATTAGGGTTTTCTGACAATTGACCACAGATTCCAACAATTGACTGCAGATGTTGACAGTTGACTGCATGCTTCTGAATTATGATTTTGATTAGTATTATTGCTAGGTTAATCTCTAGGATATTATTTGGTTGGTTTTGTTGGATAGTATTGTAAATGAATAATTGTATTATTTTACTCTCTCTTTGCTGAATATTTTATGACAATCTACTAAGAAGAATAATTTAAAATGGTTTTCCCCTTGGTGGGGGTTTTCCTTGGTCTCCGACTAATATTGGTGTCACTAGGTGTGGATGATTTTCTTCTATTGTTTTGTTATGTTCCATTGCATTGATGAAGATATTGATACTTCTATATAATTTCATATTTTTTTCATGATGTTATAATTTTATGGGGTGAATTCAATGTGTAAATGTTGTAATCCAATTATCAAAGCAAAGAACAATATAGCCCTAAGAAAAATAAGTGTGGTACTAGAGTTGGGCTCAAGAAAAGTCATTGGGATCACCCCCGTGAAGACACCTTTGATGGAGGAGACCTAAAAGAATGTTTGAGTTTGAAGGAAACCCTAGGAAATTTGGTTTCTAGGGTTTCATGGATAACATGAGGTTAGGGTTTGGAAGAAAACCTGGAATATGATAAAGGCTTGAATTTTGCATGATCAATGAGAATTTGTTCTATCACTTGTGACAGGTTTAGTGTAACCATAGTTGGGATAGTCTCAATTAGGCATGGTTGCTGATGAATTCAATGAAAATATTGAAGGAAACTTTGTTACATGGTTAATTGAAAATACTAACTCTTGAAGGTTGGTTGAAGAGGGAGACGTTCACCTCTCGTTAAAGATAAGTACCTTTTAGATTTATGTTCAGTTTTTGATTTATTGTTTTGATTATTTCTTATCCTTCATGCATGTTTGAGTATTTGAATACATATAACCTCTAGATGAGATGTGATAAGAATATCCTTCTCAACGATCATTAAGGTGTAGGAAAATAAATCTAGTGCAGGAAGAGAAGAGCTAGTGTTGTAAAAGGAAAGAGCTACCTAATGGAAAGTTGAGAAAGTGTTATAGCCTCCAATGGCAAATAAATGTGCTACAAGTTGCTAAGGTATCCAACTATTACAAGGTATGTATAGTACACTATTAGTTGCAATATTGGATGGTAAGGTACACCCTAAGGTATAATAATAATATCGCCTTCATGCATGCATATGAAAGTAATTTTGATTTCTAGCACATTTGATATATTAGTGCACTTGATATTTGGAAATTATCTTGCATTTTATTAGACATGGTGGATTTCCTGAAATAAATTTAGAAAAATTGATTCTTGATACATGGAAACTTGATACTATTGTTAATGCTTCTGATAATCATGGTAACTCTGATAATAAAAATGTAACAATAATATTGATATATTATTGTTGATCTTGGTTAGGTTTTGATAAGCTTAGTAAATTTACAATGTGGAAAAATTGGATACCCTGACTTGATGGTTGAGTAATGTGATAAGCAAGTGATGTTGTGATTATGATCCTTGAAGTATGAAGATACACTTATATGACACTAACCTTTGATTAATATGTGATGATATGTTCATCTGTGATAATGAAGCAGCTGATGATGATATGTTATGGCTATGATGTATATATGGAAGAGAACTTGATATAGTTTAACTTTGTGATCTGATAGTTTTGTTAATGTATGGAAATATTATGACAAATAGGTTGATGTTTTGATTGATGATGATTTAACAATATTCCCATTTAGAGGGAGAAACTCTCCATGAGATCCCAACATCTATTCTTATTTGCAGTACATTAATAGAAGACTCTCTATTTTTGAAACAAGGTTTCTGGACATGAATAGATGATCATCTAATGGTGATTTTGGTCTGAGAAGATAAGGGATTCTCCTATTCTAAGCTTGAGCCGCTGGGAGAGAGGATTAAAGTTGCAACTATAGGCCTTCCCCTTAGTATGAAGTAATTTCTATTCTGGTTATTAAAAAGCTTCTATAATGAATGGATGTCATAAACTTATATTACTTATGTATTTAGTGACAAAAATTATTCATATTATGATCACATGGATGGCTTGATATTATATGGTAAATGAAAATTTTTTACATGACAATAAGGTTGTAACCTGTTGAAAATTGCAATAAGAAACAGTGAAGGAGGCCTCCTGAAACATCTTTCCTGATCCTAGTTGGAAAGTGATCACCTAAACTAGGTGGGGACCACACATGTGATTTTTTGTCGAAAAGTCTATTTTAAGACATATGGAGCATGGTCTAGGAGTTGCGGGATGCTATTCTTGGATTATTGGTCAAGTTGGTAAAAATATATGGACATCTATTTTTAGACATACAGGTCCAAGTCTATTTTTAGACTGCCTGTCTAAAAATAGAACAGTCGAATATTATTTGCTTTTAATAATATTCGGACTAGAAACATTATCTTATCCTCTTGGAGCACTTCAGTTCGAGCTATGGATGTGGCACATGCAGCTGACAGAAGTAAATTCGAATTTCCTATGGGTTAGTTGAGCTTTTGCATGGTTGAATTCAGTTAGACTCATGTGGTGGAGTTTTGGTGGAGTTGATTGAGGAGTTGATGGAGATTGTGTTCCGGTTAACTAGTTGAACTAGTTGTAATTAGTTTAACTGCTATTACACTAGAGATGAGTGGTGTGAATTAAATATTATTTAATTCACTAATTATTAACTCATTATTCAACTAAAAGAACACATGAGTTAACTCAGTGCATGTACAGTTCAGTGCAGACTAGTACAAGAGATAGGTGAAAGCGCCGACAGTTGTACATTAGTTGTGCATGAGATTTGCACAATCAGTGGGATGAGTATTCCCATGATGATTGCGCTGTTCAAGAAATAGGAATTCGAATTTGGTTCAGCCCATTCTCTCCTTTTGGATTGCACAGTAGAGGCAGGCAGCTAGTGGAGGAGTTTTGAACCCGTGATCGGTTCAAACTGAGCTAGTTTTGTGTGTAGCTTTTGGAGACAGTACTGAGTACTTGTGAGGAGTATTGTATTGTGTAAATTGACATGTTTCTCATCCATTATATGATACATATAGCTGGGGGTTTTCAGCTATAAGCTTTCCCCATACATGCTACATTCTATGTGTGTGAATTGATGTTCTGCCGCTTGTTTTATTTTCCGCATGTGATGATTAATTTGTAGAAGAGATTATGTGTTGTGCAGCAAATCGAATTTTTGTATGATCAGGTTAATCTCAGTGGATAAATATTCATTATTCAGCAAATTTCTACATGGTATCGGAGTGAAATTAATCTTCCAAGATCTATTACGGTGATTGCAATTATTTCCTCGGACAGAGTCTGCACTCGGGCCAAGAAGCCTCCAGATTCATCTTTCTTTGGATAGTGAAAGGTCTGGTAAATGCCCATGCAGTCAAGCTCTGATTTGGAAATAATTTTCTCTCAAGTGTAGATCGAAAGCAGTTGAGTTATCAACTCTTGGTGAAATTCGAATTTGCAGATTTGTGTTCTTGGTGCCACGGCGAAAATGTCTTTCAATGGATTGCGACTAGAATATGCCTTGGAAGGCAGTTCGAATTATGTTGCATGGAAATACCAAATGGAGGTTGTATTAGATGATAATGGGCTGTTGGAATTCGTGGAGAAATAGATTCCAAAGCCTACTTCTACTGATGCTGCTGTTGTGGAAGCTTGGCGAAAAAAATAAGCAAAATGTCGAAGGATTCTGTTGGAAGGCGTAAAGGATCACATAGTGTCCAGCCTGCATGGAAAGGCTTCTCCATATTTGATGTGGAAAGCCTTGACAGATCTGTACCAGAGAAAGAGTGACCAGAGGAAGTTGGCACTCAAGCATAGACTCAGGAACATCAAGATGGAGAAAGGAGAGAGCATCCCCAAGTACCTCACGAGGTTCACCCAATGCAGGGATGAGCTGGGAAGCGTGGGAGTGATGGTGGAGGATGAGAACTTGGTGGACCTGGCACTCCTCGGTCTTCCAAAAAGTTGGCATGCATATCAAGATAGTGTCAATGGTCGGGAGAAATTTCCCAGATGGGAAATACTGTGGTCTGATCTGGTGCAAGAGGAGATCCAACGGAATACCAGAGATGGATCTTCATCAAAGGGAGATGATGAAGAAGACTGTGCTTTGGCTTCCAAAGAAAGGAAGGGGAAGGGAAAGGAGAAGGCTTCTCAATCCAGTGCAGATGGTAAAGAGCGTGACATGTCCAAAGTGAAGTGTTTTCACTGTCACGATCATGGACATTACGCCACGAATTTCCCAAAGAAGAAGAAGAACAAGCAGGCTGCTGGAGCTGCAGCTGGTGACGCTCTTGCCTCGCAATTTGAGCTGGACTTCTCATTGATCGCATGCATGTTCTCTAGTGCATTGGGGTCGGAGTGGTATTTTGATAGTGGCACTTCCTTTCACATGACGGGAGATGCAAATCTTTTCAGTGACTTGGTGGAGAAAAATATCCAGATGCATGTTGAGTTTGGCGACGGTGGACGATACAATGTGACCAGTATTGGTACCATAACCTTTCAGAGGGAGTTAGGTAAACTCATTCTCTTACAAGATGTATTGCATGTACCAGGTCTAACAAAGAATCTGATCTCAGTCGCAATGTTAGAGGACAAAGGGTATGAAGTTGTCTTTAGAGAAGGAAAAGTTTTCCTTCAGCACAAGGCAATGGGACAAGTCAAGAAGGTTGGGATTCGAGCAAAGAATCTCTACAAACTTGAAGTAGATGGGATGTCTACAGAGCTTCCTACTGTTGGGAAGCGGGAGAAAGACATGCAACTGAAGCTTGAGAGGGAGCAAGTGTTGCATGCAGGTGAGAAAGACATGCAACTGATGCTTGAGAGGGAGCAAGTTTTGCATGCAGGAGATAGTGAACCTCGGGATGTGGAGCAGCCACAAGAGGATCTTGGAGTGGGAGAAACCACTCATGCAGAGAAATTTCATGCCAGATGGGCAGAGGGAGTGCATGCAGCTATACCACCAGGTGAGAGGTGGGGCGACATGCATGATTAATCCCATGAGGAGATTTCTGGGCAGTATTCATGAGATGGTGTGGATCTCATGGATTGAACCTGGCTATGAGCTGCCCACAGTGCAGCAGTAGCATGATCAGTTGGAGTGATGTAGGCAGATCAAAGTGATAGTGTTGGATACTGGAGCACGAATCAGAGTTGACAGCAAGTGCAAGAGTGCATGGGTGCAAGAGTTCAACAGTGTAGTGGTTCCTGATGACATGTGCAGTTGGCCAAGCAGAAGTCGAATACTTTGATGATAGATGGATCAGACTGTTTGAGTTGTTTGGAGCCTATTCAGTTTCAGAGGAGTTGCAGAGCAGATGCATGAGTTTGCATGGCGCATGCAACAGGTGCATGTCACATGCATGGAGTTGCATGGTGCATGCATGAGTTTGCATGGCGCATGCAAAGGGTGCATGGCGAATGCATGGAATTGCATGTCGCATGCATGGAGTTTCATGGCGCTTGTGAAGGTTGCAGGGCGAATGCATGGAGTTGCATGTCACATGCAATGAAATTCCTTTCTTGTTGAGAGGGATTTTTGAAAATGGAAATAAGAAACAGTGAAGGAGGCCTCCTGAAACATATTTCCTGATCCTAGTTGGAAAGTGATCACCTAAACTAGGTGGGGACCACACATGTGATTTTTTGTCGAAAAGTCTATTTTTAGACTATGTCTATTTTTAGACATATGGAGCATGGTCTAGGAGTTGTGGGATGCTATTCTTGGATGATTGTTAAATTTGGTAAAAATAGATGGACATCTATTTTTAGACATATAGGTCGAAGTCTATTTTTAGACTGCCTGTCTAAAAATAGAACAGTCGAATATTATTTGCTCTTAATAATATTCGGACTAAAAACATTATCTTATCCTCTGGGAGCACTTCAGTTCGAGCTACGGATGTGGCACATGCAGCTGACAGAAGTAAATTCAAATTTCATATTGGTTAGTTGAGCTTTTGCATGGTTGACTTCAGTTAGACTCATGTGGTGGAGTTTTGGTGGAGTTGATTGAGGAGTTGATGGAGATTGTGTTCCGATTAACTAGTTGAACTAGTTGTAATTAGTTTAACTACTATTACACTAGAGATGAGTGGTGTGAATAAAATATTATTTAATTTACTAATTATTAACTCATTATTCAACTAAAATAACACATTATTTAACTCAGTGCATGTACAGTTCAGTGCAGACTAGTGCAAGAGATAAGTGAAAGAGCCGGCAGTTGTACATTAGTTGTGAATGAGATTTTCACAATCAATGGGATGAGTATGCCAATGATGATTTCACTGTTAAGAGAAAGAGGAATTTGAATTTGGTTCAGCCCACTCTCTCCTTTTGGATTGCACAGTAGAGGCAGGCAGCTAGTGGAGGAGTTTTGAACCCGTGATCAGTTCAAACTGAGCTAGTTTTGTGTGTAGCTTTTGGAGACAATACTGAGTACTTGTGAGGAGTATTGTATTGTGTAAAGCCACATGTTTCTCATCCATTATATGATACATATAGCTGGGGGTTTTTAGCTATAATATTTCCCCATACATGTTGCGTTCTATGTGTGTGAATTGATGTTCTCCCGCTTGTTTTATTTTCCGCATGTGATGATTAATTTGTAGAAGAGATTATGTGTTGTGCAGCAAATCGAATTTGTGTATGATTAGGTTAATATTGGTGGATAAATATTCATTATTCAGCAAATTTATACATGGTGTCGAAGCGAAATTAATCGTCCAAGATCTATTACAGCGATTGCAATTATTTCCTCGGACAGACTCTGCACTCGGGCCAGGAAGCCTCCAGATTCATCTTTCTTCGGAAAGTGAAAGGTCTGGTAAATGCCCATGCAGTCAAGCTCTGATTTGGAAATAATTTTCTCTCAAGTGTAGATCGGAAGGGGTTGAGTTATCAGCTCTTGGTGAAATTCGAATTTGCATATTTGTGTTCTTGGTGCCGCGGCGAAAATGTCTTTCAACGAATTGCGACTAGAATATGCCTTGGAAGGCAATTCGAATTATGTTGCATGGAAAGACCGCATGGAGGCTGTATTAGATGATAATGGGATGTTGGAATTCGTGGAGAAAGAGATTCCAAAGCCTACTTCTACTGATGTTGCTGTTGTGGAAGCTTGGTGAAAGAAACAAGCAAAATGTCGAAGGATTCTATTGGAGGGCGTAAAGGATCACATAGTGTCCAGCCTGCATGGAAAGGCTTCTCCATATTTGATGTGGAAAGCCTTGATAGATATGTACCAGAGCAAGAGTTACCAGAGGAAGTTGGCACTCAAGGATAGACTCAGGAACATCAAGATGGAGAAAGGAGAGAGCATCCCCAAGTACCTCACGAGGTTCACCCAATGTAGGGATGAGCTAGGAAGCGTGGGAGTGACGGGTGAGGATGAGGACTTGGTGGACCTGGCACTCCTCGGTCTTCCGAAAAGTTGGCATGCATATTAGGATAGTGTCAATGGTCGGGAGAAATTTCCCGGATGGAAAAGACTGTGGTCTGATCTGGTGCAAGAGGAGATCCGGTGAAATACCAGAGATGGATCTTCATCAAAGGGAGCTGATGAAGAAGACTGCACTTTAGCTGCCAAAGCAAGGAAGGGGAAGGGAAAGGAGAAGGCTTCTCAATCTAGTGCAGATGGTAAAGAGCGTGAAATTTCCAAAGTAAAGTGTTTTCACTGTCACGATCATGGACATTACGCCACGAATTTCCCAAAGAAGAAGAAGAACAAGCAGGCTGCTGGAGCTGCAGCTGGTGAGGCTCTTGCCTCGCAATTTGAGCTGGACTTCTCATTGATCGCATGCATGTTTTCTAGTGCATTGGGATCAGAGTGGTATTTTGATAGTGGCACTTCCTTTCACATGACGGGAGATGCAAATATTTTCAGTGACTTAGTGGAGAAAAATCTCCAAATGCATGTTGAGTTTGGCGACGGTGGACAATACAATGCGACCAGCATTGGTACCATAACCTTTTAGAGGGAGTCAGGTAAACTCATTCTCTTACAAGATGTATTGCATGTACCAGGTCTAATAAATAATCCGATCTCAGTCGCAATGTTAGAGGATAAAGGGTATGAATTTGTCTTTAGAGAAGGAAAATTTTTCCTTCGGCACAAGGCAACGGGACAAGTCAAGAAGGTTGGGATTCGAGCAAAGAATATCTACAAACTTGAAGTAGATGGGATGTCTACGGAGCTTCCTACTGTTGGGAAGTGGGAGAAAGACATGCAACTGAAGCTTGAGAGGGAGCAAGTGTTGCATGCAGGTGAGAAAGACATGCAACTGATGCTTGAGAGGGAGCAAGTTTTGCATGTAGGAGATAGTGAACCTCGGGATGTGGAGCAGCCACAAGAGGATCATGGAGTGGGAGAAACCACTCATGTAGAGAAATTTCATGCCAGATGGGCAGAGGGAGTTCATGCAGCTATACCACCAGGTGAGAGGTGGGACGACATGCATGATTAATCCCATGAGGAGATTTCTGGGTAGGATTCATGAGATGGTGTGGATCTCATGGATTGAACCTGGCTACGAGGTGCCCACAGCGCAGCAGTAGCATGATCAGTTGGAGTGATGCAGGCAGATCAAAGTGACAGTGTCGGATACTGGAGCGCGGATCAGAGTTGACAGCAAGTGCAGAGTGCATGGGTGCAAGAGTTCAATAGCGTAGCAGTTCCTGAAGACATGTGCACACAAGGAGCCTAATAATTATGATAGATGACTGACTGATTGAGTTGTTTGAGCCTATTCAGTTGTTATGAGTTGCAGAGGCAGATGCATGAGCTTGCATGGTGGCAACAGTGCATGGCACATGTATTGAGTTGTATGGTGCATGCACGACGGTATGGCACATGTGGGGTGTGCATGGCGAATGCATGGAATTGCATGTCGCATGCATGGAGTTGCATGATTTTGTAGTTGCCTGGTGGCGACGTGTATGAGTTGCATGTCGAGATGCAATGACAAATTTTCTTGTTGAGAGGGAGTGTTGAAAATGAAACAAGAAATGCTGAAGGATTCCTCCCTAAATGATCTCTTTACATCTTTCCGATCCTAGTTGGAATGCGGATCACCTAAATCTAGGTGGGGACCACACATGTGATTTTTTGTCGAAAAGTCTATTTTTAGACTATGTCTATTTTTAGACATATGGAGCATGGTCTAGGAGTTGTGGGATGCTATTCTTGGATGATTGGTCAAGTTGGTAAAAATATATGGACATATATTTTTAGACATACATGTCGAAGTCTATTTTTAGACTGCCTGTCTAGAAATAGAACAGTCGAATATTATTTGCTCTTAATAATATTCGGACTAAAAACATTATCTTATCCTCTTGGAGCACTTCAGTTTGAGCTACGGATCTGGCACATGCAGCTGACAGAAGGAAATTCGAATTTCCTATGGGTTAGTTGAGCTTTTGCATGGTTGACTTCAGTTAGACTCATGTGGCGGAGTTTTGGTGGAGTTGATTGAGGAGTTGATGGAGATTGTGTTCCGGTTAACTAGTTGAACTAGTTGTAATTAGTTTAACTGCTATTACACTAGAGATGAGTGGTTTGAATTAGATATTATTTAATTAACTAATTATTAACTCATTATTCAACTAAAATAACACATCAGTTAACTCAGTGCATGTACAGTTCACTGCAGACTAGTGCAAGAGATAGGTGAAAGTGCCGGCAGTTGTACATTAGTTGTGCATGAGATTTTCACAATTAGTGGGATGAGTATGCCAATGATGATTGCGTTGTTCAAGAAAAAGGAATTAGAATTTGGTTCAGCCCATTCTCTCCTTTTGGATTGCGCAGTAGAGGCAGGCAGCTAGTGGAGGAGTTTTGAACCCGTGATCGGTTCAAACTGAGCTAGTTTTGTGTGTAGCCTTTGGAGACAGTACTGAGTACTTGTGAGGAGTATTGTATTGTGTAAAGTCACATGTTTCTCATCCATTATATGATACATATAGGTGGGGGTTTTCAGCTATAAGCTTTCCCCATACATGCTGCGTTCTATGTGTGTGAATTGATGTTCTACCGCTTGTTTTATTTTCCGCATGTGATGATTAATTTGTAGAAGAGATTATGTGTTGTGCAGAAAATCGAATTTGTGTATGATCAGGTTAATCTCGGTGGATAAATATTAATTATTCAGCAAATTTCTACATAACCTGTCACTTGGATGTACCTAGTAATTGAAGAGCTTGACTATGATATTGGAAGAAATTTTTATGGCTTTGATATTAATTTTATTTGGCATTTAAGACTTAATAAGAAAACTTGGTCGATTTGATTGCATAATATTGATTTTTTTAAAGGCTAGGTATAACTGAATGTTCTCACCTCCTTGAGCCATCACTTCTTTTTTCTCTTCCAAATTTCTTGACATATTCTCCCCACCTATTCTTCTCTCCAAGCTCTTTCCAATTATTAAATCCCCCTATTTGAACAAGTGTTTGGTATTCTCTTGACACCTTTGAAACCTTTTGAACTCTTTTACTTGTGCCTCTATGTTTCTATCCTCACCAATACTCATTTTCATTACCATAGTATTGTGATGAATCTCCTTCATTCTATTCATCCACCACTTCTTAATTATTGCATTTTGATTTAAATCCTATTTTCCCCTCTTTAATGCATGTGCTTCCTCCATGGCACCTTATTCCCTTAGTTATTAATATGATTTAATCCGTTATAGATCACCTCCAAGCATTGGTGCTTACACTTCCATGGTTGGAGAACTAAAAGACACATAATCCTCTTCCACCAAAAAATTATTTATTCATGTCAGGATCTCCTTAACCAACCTTTTATAAGCTCATTTCTTGAACTACTCCTCTTCTCTTCATTTTAAAGAACTAGTTCAACTCTACTACAATCTCAATATTCTAACTCTATATGGTAATTAACTCAAACATCTTTTTCTCTTGAGACTTTTTGATTGAACTACTACAACAAAACCAAATTATGGGCATTCCACTAGATCTCTCTTCTTATATTCCAAGCCTCTTCCATGGGTGACAAATCAAGATCATCTACGTTTTCCACTTATGTTATGATAGCTTCCTTAGGCGAGGGTTTTTCCTTATTTTCCATATTATATAGGAGACATAGGGTACAAATATATTTTACATATTAATCAATGTTATGCCAATGCTAAGTTATGTACCTTTCAAAACCCTAATTTGTATATTATCTTGATTATTGATCTTTGTTGTGATATATCTCTAAAACTTGTGCCCTCCTAAATTTGAAATTCCCTTATTTTCCCCTTCATCAATCTTGTGAATGTCGATTTGATGTCAATTTTATATTGATTAACTTATTTGTAATGGACATATAATGAAAACACTACTACAAAAAAGACCTTCAGGAGCAGTTTAGGCTTGCGAAAGTCTTGTCAAAATCGTCTCTAAAATTCTTTTAGGGATTTAGTGGAGGCTTTTGAAAACTCCTTAGAGAGTCATGATTTTTGTTTTTTTTCTTTGGGGAACACTAGATACATCTAATATAAGACAATCTAACATAGTTATTTTGCAACATCTCACCATCACTTACAAGATCAAATCAATAAACATCAATTGTCAGTAGATTCATCTAATTTAAAAAATCTAGCATACTCCTTTTGCACCATTTACAAAATCAAACACAAACATATAAACTTCGTATATGAAATAACAATGCTCAAATAATAAACTATCATTTGCACCGAGAGGTGCAAAGTAACGCCGAGAGTGGGGAACATGAAAAAAAATAATTACCTTTTGCACTCAAGAAGCATACAAAATGGATTCATGAACTCTCTTATCCATTGGATCAAATAAAAAAATCATGGAGCTCCTTGCCAATAATGAGAAAGAAAATAAATTTGGAAAAAAGAAAAAAACTTGAGAAAGAGATGCTCATTTGAATATAACACTAGGCTTAAAAGCATCTCTTGCCAGATTTAGCTACTCTATGTGAAATTCCATTGAAATTAAAGTATATTTTTTCATTGTGTAAAGACAATTTATCAAGAAATGGTTACACCTCTATTTCTCCAGCAAGTTGGTTGTGTTGCAGAGAGGGCTTTAACAGGAGAATGAGGTAGAGTAGCGACTCTCTTGAGTGTTGGATGAATCGTTTGGGTGCGCTGGGCTGCACCTGGGCATAGACAAGAGGGACCCTGAGTTTTGGTTTATTAATTTGTAAACCCTATTTTCGACAAGACTCTAGAAGATTTCTGAATATAGACTGAAACCCTAATTAAAGAGCTCAACCAACTACATCATATGATCCACTTCTGCAACCTAATAAGGTATTTATATCATTGCCTTAAAATGGTTTTGTTCAAGAGTATTTTGGTCATCCACTAGTATAAGAAAGGTCATTCGCTACCATCTTTGGCAGGTTCACCATCCGCTATTATATTAAAAATGTTGATCAAGGATCAGCAGAACAATTGAATCTCCCATCTAGTTGGAGCAAGATGATCCATCTAAGCTGCACATCTGCTTATTGAGATAAAAATTCAATTGTTGGATTTAAACACTATTAGTGTCAAATTCCGATCATGTTTGGAAGTCCTGACAAATTTTTCATCTATCAGTCACTGTTATTGGGGAATGCAAGTTGACTCGTTACTATTATTAAAAAAAAACCACATGTGTCCTGCCTCTAAGTTTTGCACAGCTCTTAGCCAAGCAAAAACAATTTTAAAGAATACTAGATATACATAATACATCTTATAATATATATAAATTATTAAATATTCTTTATAAAATGTAAATTAATTAATATTAATAAAAAAATTAATTGATTTAAAGTTTATAAAAAGAATAGAAAGTGGGAGTTAATTACAAAGATAAACAAGGTTTTATATAATATTTAGAGACAATTTTACACCATTTAAATGATAGTATCTCACAATAAGAGAGAAATTTTTTTATCTCATATTAAATTATTTTAACTTAAATATCTTGGCTTTGAAAAAAAATATTTCATTATATATTATCATAGTTTAACTAATCATTTAAAAATAAAATACACTAATCATTATTTCTTATTAGTTAAAATAAAAATTTTAAATTCCAACTTCTGAAAAATCTCAAAAAAAAAAAATATCAAAATCTAATATTACACCATTCAAACTCATTATTCTAAATGGTATTTTGCCAAATTTTTGACAAATCTCAACAAAGTTGTAAATAAATAACACATATTTGTAAAATATCCATTTTAATTTTCAACCTAATTCCAAATATTTTAAAAATCATTTACATATTATGTTTTACCCTTCCAAATATTACACCTTTTATATTCACCACAGTACCAACAAGGCTCCTTTGAGCTCCAAAAAAGAAATGAGGGCGATCTGGAAAATACACAATGTTGAAGGGAAATTTTGGTGATCAGATATCCATTCCTGCATAAAGAATCTGGGCTTTCAACACTGCAAACTTATCATAAATAGTTGAATGGGAAATTTGATGTTACATGTTTTCTACTAAACCCACACCGAAGTTTGATGTTTCAACCTTGATTAGGGTTGGCAAATCTACCTGTTTGTTGAGTTTCCAGCAACATGCTCGTTGCCTTTCCTCATAGCATACAAAATTCCAGGTAATGTTAGTCATTTAATCTGTCAGGGTTTTCCTGTTTCCACCGGTCCAACTACTGTAAGGAGAAGGTGTTGTTCAATTCCATCCCAAATTCAAAAAATCGAGAAATCCATAGTGGGGATCCCAGTTTTGGCGATGAAATTGATGCAAATTCAAGCCAGAAACATCAACAAATCGTTGCCGACAATCGTCAAGAAAATTGACATCATGCTCTTGGAATGCTAGGCGGAGCTCAGCGATCTCCCGCAGAATCTATGCAATTCGCGGGGGGCCAACATCGCATTCGTGAAGGTGCTGAACTCAATGGAACTCAATGAAAGAATGCCTCAATAAAATTTTGATTGAGGAGATACAGTGACATGTGGTTTAACGGTAAGTTTCGCTGGGTGAAACCCACGAGATGGAGGTTCAAATCTCATTGAGTATATGGCCTGTTGTGTCTTGGCTAGAAGAGTAGGCGACCCCATAGTGGATGTCTCGGCTCTTGTTGAGGCATAACTTAATTGCTATTGTGTGGCTTGCAGGTTGTTGCACCTAGCCTAGGTTTATAGTGGTAGCCAGTAGGATTTGATCCTGGGCCTTGTTCAAGAAAACTCTCACCAGTTACCAATTATCCTAGATTGAAAAGAAAAAAAAAATTGTGATTGAGGGGGACTTCAAGCAGTTCCAGGATGACAAGAAAAAGCACTGCACCGAGGAGATGTTTGAGAACTACTATAACTATCTGCGCAACACCCGCTCCATGGGTGGAAAGTTTCTGGCTAAGCTAGCCAACGAAGATGAGCGCAGGCGAAGCAATGGTTGTCCGTGGAGCGCCAACGAAGCGTACGCGTACGACCGTCCATGTGTTAAATTTCTATTCGATTGAAACTGACAAAAATGGAGGTTTTTGATTGGCTAGAACAACGATAACAACGACTCTTGATTGGTTGGGGTGAGCAGTGTTTGCTCACCCCATTCCCGCAAATATAACGCCTCCGGCGTAAAAATTATAATTTTTCCTACTTATTACGCTGTAGGCATTCTCTTTGCTGGCTTGGTGTGAGCAAACACTGTTCACCCTAGCCAATGAGATGTGTTTCTTATCACCCTTCTAGCCACTAAAATCTGGACATGTGGCACCTCCTCCAACTCTTCCATTCTCTTTGCTGGCTTGGGGTGAGCAAACACTATTCACCCTAGCCAATGAGATGTGTTTCTTATCACCCTTCTAGCCACTAAAATCTGGACATGTGGCACCTCCTCCAACTCTTCCATTTTGTGTTGTTTGAAAAGTTGCTTTTAGGTCTATGTTGGTTGTTCCTTGAAGTGGTTGTGTTCCTTTGAAGAATTCGAACTATGTCTGAGGGGAAGAGATTACAAAAGTTATGGTTTCATAACCAGCGAGGACCTGTTCTTTGCCTCATACTACAGCCGAGAATGGTTCAATGGTTCAAGTGAGAAAGTTGGAATCGAGGGACAAGTATGAGAGAACAGAAGGACTTGTATGAGAGCCACGCCTTCAGCTTTTCCCTGCCACGGGTTTGAATCCAGTAGAAGCAAAGAAAAACCCTCGATATACTGGAGGTGAGGGGCATAATATAGCTAAAGCTGCAACTAGGACTGTTATTCTATGTAGGCCGGCTTTAGTCGGTTTCCCTTGTTCCACGTCTGCACTGCATTCGACCTCTGCCAGGTGGGCACCCCTATATAGGTAACCCAGAGGATGTCGAAATTAGACCTTTCACATGTTTTGTTAAACATTTTATTATTTTTTTAGGACCTAGTTGCTGCCATCTGGTAGTCTGAGTTGCGATTTGAACAGTCTTCCTGTCCCCGAGTCTACCTGTCACGAAACCCTTGGTCGTGCTTTATGCACCAGAGACAAGCTCTTTTGCATTCCCCTGCCCATCCCGGGTTAGACCTAAGTTGTCCTTTGCATAGGGTAATCATAGAGACTGCCTCAGACATCAATCGGCTGATCGATGCCTTCTGCACTCTGGTTGCAACTTCACCAAAGAATCTCTACCACCATGGACAGTGGCAATACTTACACTGTTTCCTGTCTAGTATATGTAGCAGGTTTCATGGGAAAACCCCTGAGCAAATTTGACAGTTTTCCCTTCATATGAAGGTCTTCCTTTTCCCATCATTTCTTATTCTTGAGTATTTCTTTGTTTTCTCAGGAAAAGTTTCAGAGAGTGCAATTGACTCAGGGTTTTCCATTGTTGCCAAGCGAATGACTGCCGGGGGTTTGACTTCAGGTATGTCAATGCTACCAGTATTAAGGTATTTCTCTTTTGTTTTGTAGGAAGTATTGGAATTTCAGAAACCAAAAAGTGTGTGCTTCCATATTGCAAAACTCTTCCTTCTCCATTTTAACTCGATTTTATACCATGGCAACAATGGCAAGCAATTTCAGCTCCAGTGTGCCAGATGGGTTTTCTGATACACCTCCAGAACCTAGAAGAACCTTCCAGATTGTAGTAGCTGCCACTAAGGAAATGGGAATTGGCAAGGATGGAAAGCTTCCATGGAAACTACCTTATGATATGAATTTCTTCAAGGAAATCAGATCTTCCACGTCAGCTCCTTTAAAGAAAATTGTTGTGATAATGTGATGAAAGACTTGGGAAAGTATTCCAGACCAGTTTCAACCACTTACAGGTCGCTTGAATGTTGTGCTAAGTTGTTCGGGTAGCTTTGACATTGCAACTGCAGAGAATGTTGTGATGTGTGGGAGTTTGCGTTTAGCTCTTGAGATGCTTGCAGCCCCTCCATACTCTATGTCAATAGAGACAATATTTATAATTGGAGGTGGTCAAATTTATAGGTATCATTATTTATCTTTCAAGTCTGGTTGGATCTTTTTCCAATATCATATTTGGTCTAATTTTTTTTTGTACTAATTCTCTTTTTTGTCTTTCTCCAGAGAAGCATCTCTACGCCTAACTGTGATGCAATTCACATCACTGAGATAGAGAATGCATTTGAATGTGATACATTCATCATAACCATAGATGCATCTGTTTTTCGGCCTTGGTATTCGTCATTGACCCTTGTGGAAAGTGATATTCGCTATTCTTTCACCACCTATGTTCGTATCAGGAATTCCTCTAATGTGGACTCTCAAGAGCCTTCTCACAGATATGGAAATGGATTGAACAACATGGATATTTATGATAGACTTGAATCTCAGAATTATCATTTTCTCCCCAAATTAATTTTAGAAAGACACGAGGAATATTTGTATCTTAGATTGGTACAGGATATTATTTTAAATGGAGTGGAGAAGGGAGATCGGACAGGAACTGGCACATTGTCAAAATTTGGTTGTCAGGTTATCTTGTACTTTCAGTTTTCAACTATATCCATTTAACTTTTTCTAAACAAACATAAATGTTGATAGTAAACAGTTAAAAATCTTTGTTCTATTTTTTATTCATATTGTTGCTGCCTATATTTCAACCTATTATTGCTCACAAGAGTTGTTATGTCTAGATGCGGTTCAATTTGCAAAAAACTTTACCACTTCTCACAACAAAGGTGATTGGTTGTCTCTGTCTAGCATGCCTTATTGGATTATTTCTTCATCTGGTTGGAAATATTTATTTTCTTTATCAATTTTTTTCTCAGTCACAAGACATGTTTTTATTTCTTGTCTATGACATAATATTGTTCAGTGGCTTGAAGATATTAATGTGAATAGTTGCATGCCTTTTTCTGTTTGGGAGGTTGTATCATTGATGCAAGTGCTGCATGTAATTTTTATTGCAGCGAGTTTTCTGGCGTGGTGTGGTTGAAGAGCTCTTATGGTTCATAAGTGGTTCAACAAATGCAAAGGTAATTTTCTTGCAATTAATGAATTCAAGCTGTCTAAAATTAAATTCTAGACATATGAGCTTAAATTGCGAAGAGTTTCCTTTTTACCATCTTCAGCAAAAAGGAAACTAGAAGTTCAATGCTCTTCTTGGCAATGGAATATTTTTTTCTAATCTAGCAAACTAAGTTGAAAATAAAAAATTTGCTAGTCTGCTATTATCCCATTATCTAGCAGCTAGCTCAGTGTTTCTGCAATCTGGCTTCACAGTTAGATTTCATTGATGACCTTCTCTCCTAGGGGTTGTAGCTTATAAACTAAAGGAATTTTGGAGTTTCCAAATTAACTTCATGCACACACCTATGATCTTATATATAGTGGATTTTTTGATTAAAATTGTGCTGTGCATCTACGGCACAGGGTCTAGCTTCACAAATACAAGGCAATGCGTGTTTATCATTGTTTAATAAGATTTTAAAGCATGCTAGGCATAGCCCTGTTTACAATACTAATTGTAGTATTCTGATCGAGGTTCTGTGAATCCTCCAGAAATAGTAAATATGGCCCAAGCTGTCCTTGTTAGTACAACAGTAGGCTCGTAGTCTTATTGTAAATTGAAGTTCTTTAAGTGATCACTGCCATCCTTTTACAAGTGTGTCCCACCACTCTGTATCTGGTGTACCTAGTGATGAGAAACTGGATTAGCCTTGTAAGCAGATTGATTCCCCTTTTAACAATGTGATAACCACTAGGCATACTGATTGTATATATATCTTCTTGTTACAAATGTTTACCATGAGTTTTATGATGAACTTATATGGTATCTCTCACTCAATGTTGCAATATAACTTAATTTAGTTGGCCCAAACAAAAATGCTGGATCTATTTCATCATAACAACTATAATTCTACATTGTTCAGTTACATGATTCTTACCTAACACGTGCTTTGCTAAGCTTTAGGTCATGCTCTCTTTGGCAGTCACAAAAATACTTGTATTTAATAATTTTTTTGCAACATGAATTTTGAGGTCGTACTCAACGGTGCTAACCATTATCATTGCAAATAAATATTACAGTAGTTATGTCACTATGTGACCTGTCTATATCTTTACTCAGCAACCTGCTTTCTTTTTCCTTTTCTTCTATGCTTTTGTTTGATTTCGTTTAGGGAATCACAATTACAGGTTTTAATTTGTTGTAGTTCTTACATTGTAGGTTCTGCAAGAAAAGGGCATTGTGAGTAATGGGAAAGTGACAGATTTGAGGGAATTTTCAATGACAGTAGGCTGAGGTTGAGTCTGAGTATTAATATTGGGTATCTTGGTTTATGATGCCTCAAACTTGAGTGACGTTAATCAGTAGGAGTTTCAGTTTGTGGCAAGCAATATCAATTCGATTTCTAGAGGTTTGAGAGGGATTGACAACCATTTCTGTATCCTTCTACTCAAATAGGTCAATGAGCCTCACTAATGCGAGCTCAAGTAATGTTTTCTCAACAAACTATCGAGCTCAAGTAATGTTTTCTCAACAAACTATCAAGGCCATTTTTCTCTTATTGATAGCACAACATAATTCATGCCTCCTTTCGGCGTTCCCTTGCACCTCCCGGTGCAATTGCTAGTATATTTATGTATAAATTTTATCATACCAAATAATAATTTTGTTACATATCAATAATGCTAACAAAACTCATTCCAAACACTAACAAAAACATACGAGTCCAATATAAATTCCACTTAACCTTCCCTATAGACCCCTAGTGACAATTAATGACAATAGAATTTTTTAATAGCCAAAAGCTACAAGAAATTGCTATTCCTTATGCAAGTGAATATGACAAAGACAAAAGATAAAATATCTTGAGAGGACTCTTGAATAATTATGCCGAAGGCGTTCTATTGTGGGGTTTTTGTTCACGACACTTTTCAGATTCGTTGGATTTCGGATTTCAGTTTCGTCTTGTTCAAATTTTACGCTCAAAGGCCCTTTTCTGTGGATTTCCTGAGTCTACTACTCGGATAGCTTCGAGACTTGGGGCACCGTCGGAGAGGCGTTTCACATAGACGACCTCCCCGACTTTTAAAATGATGACATTGGAGCCCCTATTCTAGAGGAACTTCCTGCTACCGAGCTTTGCGTTCCTGTAAGTCTTCGAATTTTGGGGGCAATTGATTTTTGTTTAGAAGTTTCATGGTTCTTTGGCTTTTTTGTTTCTCTGACTGTATTTCTTGTTTTCTTTAACAGATGGACACCTTTGCAGACCTGGAATGGCTTTCAAATTTTGTGGAGGACTCCAGACAATAATGATGAAACCAAGCCACGAACCTGCCAACCAAGCTTTCTTCCGACATGCAACAAATGGATTCCTGTGAAGGCACGGAGCAAGAGGTCGCACACTGGCGGCCACGTTTGGTCTTTCAACAGCCCGCTTCTTCCCCAAAATCCCAGTTTCAAATCCCACGGCATGGTTTTTACACAGTCTTTGGACTTTTATTGCTCGGAGTCTTCCCAATCACGGCTAGCAAAGAAATACAAGAAAACCCACAGCAAGAAAGCCCAGGACGGCTCTCAACTACAAAGGTGCAGCCATTGCCTTGTACAGAAGCCCTCAGTGGAGAGTCAGACCCTTGGGACCAAAGACGCTCTGTAATGAAGGTCGTGTTAGGTTCAAATCTGACAGACTCATTCCCGAGTACCGCCCGGCAATAAGCCCCATGTTTTTGAGCAAGGTTCACTCCAATAGCCACAAAAAAATCCTCGAAATGAGATGCCAGAAAGAAGAAGAAGAACAAAGGTCAGAGCCAACGTCCCAGACATGCTCATGTGGAGCCAACGAGTCATTTGTCCTTTACCAGTCTGCCATACCCCAATTTGTGCTTTCCCAGTCTTTTGTACCCTATAACTTCTGAACTAGGGTGAACCCAATCCAAAATTCATTGGATCGTGGGGATGAAAGGAATAAGATATTGGACATTGTCATGGTTTTGTTCGAAGGCATTCTAATCCCATGCTTGCCCTGCCAATCAAAGATCCTAACTGCCTTGCTTTATATTCATATAAATATTCATATATTGATCTGAGACAAGAACAGTATGAGGATTTTGAAGGGGAAGAGCTTTAAAGGTCAAACCGGTTGATGGGTGGATTGAAGCTGGTTGTGACAGATATAGTGGTGTCCTTTATGTGGGTGCTCTGAGGGGCCGTTGTCAGGGTGGTGACTGCCATTGTGGCTTCGCATTTCTTACAATTGAAAAGCAATGAAGAGCTCTTAAAGTGGGTACTTATGGTGCAAGTCATGTTCATATTTTCATGGCTTAGTAAGTTAACCTCTCTTCACATTAGAAGTTCGCATCCCTGCTCAGGTGCATGCAGCTTTTTTTTCCTTTTGGTTAATTTAAAATTTAAGTAACGTTTCCTTCTCTTTCTTTTAGTAGGCATTTAGATCATTGCTAGGAGTGAATTATTTTCATCGTGTGATCTCACCTAGAGGCCAACGTCCCCTGCTGAAAGTTGATCTAATTACTGGGATGGCTGTGGAAGGTGTTCTCACATTCGTAATTGTTATGGTTTCATTGATTGTGAGAGCAAGAGGACCCAAAATATTTTTTCTGAGGACATGTATAATGAGCATCATCAAGCTCAGTCTAAGCATTGTGGGTGCTAACTTCACTGGCCCTGCTATGAACCCTTCCACTGTAAGCACTTATGTTATCGCTCTCAATGCAGAAAGGTTGATTTTTAGAAAGGACAGATTAGGATTTATTATGAACTTATAAAGTCATAAATTTTGAGCTAAATAGGAAGGATTAGAATTTTCTACCTCTCTACCTATGTTCAGGGCTTGTACAACTACCCAACCCAATTTTGATATGTGGTATTTTCCTCTTTATAGTTATAGAGGAAGTGCCTCAAGAAACATGTCAGAAGGGCTGCATCATGAAGAGAAGACTTCCTTTGGCTTATGTGCTGAGTGTAAGGGGTTTCTATTCTTGACCCAGCTTGCTTATTTTGAAACTCGTGCTATGGGGATGACCCAAACCATAGAAAAAATTGAATCCTGGTGGACAACACAACACTCTGCTAATCTCACCATTAAACTATTTTCTTGTTTACAATTGCTTGATATATAAACTATCGCATTTTAAAAATCAGGTTTCAATCGGGATGTAGAATCCAGTTAGGTATTTGATGGTATCCAAATTCAGACTATGAAGGCCTATTCCATCTCACAAGTGGGGTGATTATCTGTTCCATGTTAAGGTCTTGTAGTCTATCTATGTGTAATTTAGCACTAAATTGTATCAGGTACTTAATTTCTTGTAGTCTATCTATGTGTAATTTAGCACTGAATTGTATCAGGCACTGAATTTCTAAAAGAAAATTCCAAATTCCCAACATTCAATTTGCATGTGTTGCAGTACTTAGCACAATGTCATTAGTTTCGTTCCTGAAAGGCCTGGAAAAATGGTTAGTTTCCATTATCATTGTTTTTAGACCAAGCAAAAGTCTAGCAGCCAGTTAAGAAAATCTATCAGTCGCTACATGGTAATGAAGATAATGACTATTCTATTCTGGGTTTTTGCACCTTTGTCACAAAGCGTCGGAAGCTTTTTGTATTGTATGGATTTAATTTTTTTGAGTTTGACAAACGCTTATTTTGAACCTCATTTAAAGAGCAGTTACATATTGTATCCTAATTGCAGCTCTTCATGAAGCTGATGGTGCTTCCATTTTAGCAATCTGTTGAGTTTTCTTCATTTTAATGGATTTGATGCACTTCATTGCAATTTTTTAGTAAAAAATGTTTTTCTTGTTGGGAATCATGCATTTTTCTCCTTGCAAAATATGTCAAATTTTGGTTTTGAAAATCCCAAGCTTTTATGAGTATCTGTAATAGACTTGATTAGGACTATTTCTTTTCCTCTTTCAACCCACAAAAATCCATGTCGGTCTATTAGATTCTTAGATAGTTCTAATTAATTTTTTTTTAACTCATTGTTCTGATCCATGATTTTTATTATTGATTTTTCTAATTTGTTGATTTATCTCTTTGTGCTATTAACTATTAAGCATTTATTGAACTGCACAGTTATTGCTTAACTTGCATTTGGTTTGTATATTATTGTATTATGTTACATCTTCAATTGTGTTCTGACTACATAGCTCACATATGCTGCTTTTATTTGTCTGGCCCATCATTTAGTTTTGCATTATAAAGTGTGAGGTAGTTCCTCTTTTCCCAATTATAATTTTCCTTGTCCTGACTCAAACTTTTATTCTAGTAAAGTGACTCTAGACATGAAAGTTTAAGCTTAGAAGTAAACGTGCATGGAAACTTGGCAGGATTCAAATTTGATACATCCAGTACTTAGAACCTGCAAACCGTTTCAAGTCTCTCATCTCAAGTCAAGTGTTCTTTCTATTGTGGTTGCACCCTTAGCAGAAAATTTTGAACCTACTCCCTTCCACTTTCTAACGTGCACGTGTTCTTGTTTATTTACACTCTTAGAGCACTAGTGAGTTGCTTACCCCTTCAATTTTTAACTTATAATTATAAGAAAATAGGAAAGGAAATCCAGAACTAAGTTTTTAACTTTTTTTTAGATGAAAAGTAAATGGATGGCATTGCAGGCATTTGGGTGGGCTTATTCTAGAGGGCAGCACAAAACGAAAGAACATGTATATGTGTATTGGCTGGCACCTTTGGAGGCATGGCTGTTGGCTGTCTGGACTTTCGGGTTGCTTGTTGTTCCATCCCAAAAGAAACAGAGAAGACCAAAATTGAAGACCCTCAAAGAAGAATGAGGCAGGCAAGAATTGGAGAAATATCTGGTTCTCTTTGTGCAGGTTGGTATGCTAGATTGCATCCAGTCATTCGGCTACAAATAATCTATTTTCTTGAGCTTGTTGACACCAGCTTTGATTTGTTTTGGCTCCATTCAACAATTCATCTTAACCATGTGTCACAAAGAACATAAATGGCTATTCTTGGTTTTAAATGTTACATGAAGAACAGTGGTGCTCTTAACAATTATTAAGAATCATATCACAGAGAAGTAAACCTCAAAAGTAGTTATTGGACACAACAAGCAAAGTATTTTTGCAGCCTTTGTGGAAAACAAACTTTTGATGGACAACATGATTATTCTACATCGTATAACATATTGCTCTTTGGTTGATAACGTATTGCTCAAAAACATTATAAAATTGATAATGTTATATATATTGATATAAATAATCAGATTGTGATGGCAGAGATCTCCATCAGCTATGGGGAAATTTCAGGCAAGGTATTACTTGAATAATTAATGTATTTCTAAAGAGTGATGTCACATCTCGTAGGAACTTAGCCTGGGAAGTTGCTTGTTGAGTCATTCAAGCAAGTGAGCCTCCATATTTTATTAATGGGAAAAGCTCTATTACACCATATGGTGGTTGCTTGAGCCTCCATATTTTAATAATGCGAAAAGCTCTGTTATACCATATGGTGGTTGATTTTAGAAAATAATGAAAGGTTATGAGAATCTAGAAAGATACATATGCTTGAATTTTCCTAATACAAATACTATACAGGGCTGTTTTTTTTTAAAGTAAAGCTTATGAGCATATGCACTTTTGACAACTGCCCAGCAAAAGGTATGGGATTCAAAGCCTTTTGGGTCACATGGGCCATTTAAAATAAACATATTTTCCTGATCAAACAAAATATTTGCCTACACAGGTACAGGCTTTTTAAAGTGTGCATACTATTGTTTAAAATTTGTTGTAATAAGTTTGAAAGTTTGCACACCATTGTTTAAAATTTAATGTTTTAAGCTTACAATGTTGAATTGTTTATTGAATGCAGTTTCCAATTTGAAAGTTGGATAATATTGTTTAAAATTTAATTTTTTCACAATATTGCTTAAAATTTAATGTTTTGAGATTGCAATGTTGAATTGTTCATTGAATGCAATCCTATATATTTGTTTTGTTTTAATTTTAATTCAAGGCTCTTCTGGAAAAAGAATTCTCAATCTTGAACTTGCAGTGTTGACTTCACTGTTCAAGAGATATTTTTATACTTTATAGTTTTCTATTGCATTTTTGAATTCGAGACAAAGTCACAGTTTGCATGATTATTATAAAGAATTGGATTCTAAGACATGGTTGTAATTTTCAATTTTTATTGTAAAAACGGCGTGGTTGTGATTTTAGTTTTATTATTAAAAAGAATTTGTTCCATTTGAATCATAATTTTCATATTTTATATTAAAAAATAAATTTTGAATTACCCTTGCACCCATGTCAACGTTGTTGCCCTCCTTTGGTCGCCCCAGCGCACCCAAAGTTATAGATTCGAGACTTTTCTCAACCCCGACACTGCTGTATTTCTGATCTCCACTATTTTTGTAGATATTGCCCTTCAAATTAGCAGATGGAAGATCCTTACTCTTCTCTTCCCCATAGAGAGGCACCCTGCTGTCATCCTTGTTGTTGTTGCTGATGAAAATATCTGGACTGCTGTAATTAGCGACAGGACTATTGCAGTCTCCTGCATTGTTCTTGGACTAGGCAGTGTAGAGATTACAAAACGACAACCACATCCAAACTTCAGTTGTTAAGTCCGATGACGACGTAATATTTTTATTGGATTCCTCTTTCGGAGAGGTGTAAGATTGATCTAAAGATCATCTCGATCAGATGAGCAGAACATGTACTTTGAATTTATTCCACTTATGTGCTAGGTCGGCCTGGAATAAAATATTGACTTAAATGTCTTAAAGGACGTGTCACACACCCCCAGAGATTCCTATATATTGGAGAGACTTAGAGTTCATTTCACACACATTGGTGTGGAGGAATTCTCTCTCTCTGGATAGCATTGGAGCTGTGATATATATGGACTGTTCTTTGTTTGGGTTGTTCTGGGTTATATGTGTGACACGCTTGGCTGAATGACCTATTGGAGACTTTGCTGGTAGAAGCATCCTGCTGATCGCCGTAATGCCACCATTTATTATCTCTGTTTTGGCTTGTCTTCTATCGATCTATTAGCATGTTCTATCTTCTTCAGTATTGTGTCCTAATCTCAAATGGCATAGAACATATGCACAAATTTAACATGGTATCAAAGTGGGGAGAAGACAAAGTCCAACCTATTGAGAATCTAGGGCAGCGAGATAAGGACTAGTTTCAAAATAAAAAATAAAATAAAGGTGATGTAAGCTACAGCAAGGCTATGTGGTAGGCCTCAGGCCATACCACCACAGCAAGTGGCAGCGTATACATTTCTAAGCGCTGTAGGTGACAGCGTGAAATATCTTTGTTTACCCACACAACTGATAAGAGGTCGAAGCCCCTCTAGAAGGTGGAAATAGCAGTGTTAATGTTTTACGATCAAATTTTTTAAAATGTCTTTTTTTTGGTACATATTTGATAAACACTGCGTTAGTTCCCAAAATTGTGCGTGTCGCCACTTGCTGTTAATGGAAATCAAAAAAAAAAATAGAGGCCATATTCACGATGCGCATAAAGATCCCTGCAAGTAAGGATTCATGGCTGCACAGGGTTCTCAAGCCGTGACGTCTGCAGGTTTGGTGCCTCAAGCCTGTGCGTGAATTATTGAAGTGCGACGTCAGTTTTTTTTTTAGAATCTGAAGATTTAAAAAAAAAAAAAAACCAGCGGGAGGCATTGTTAGGCTGGCTTTAGCTCCCATGATGTGTAAACACTAGCTCTCTTGTTTATCGCGGAGGAAACGAAATGATTGTTCCTCCCGACGCCCAGTGACATTAAAGGATAACAGAGATCTGCTCTGAAGGAGCCAAATTGATTGCATAAAATTAGCATGGCTTCCAGTATTCAGCAAATAATTACTTTCTTCAGTGGGTATTTCAGCAACTTGGTTATGTGCCAACTCCTCGTGAATTGAGTTCCCTTATTTCAGTCATGCATAAAAAGGTCGTGCTCAACGTATTCAACCATCTTCGAGGAAGTAAGGTAATTGTCATGTGCGTGCTGCAAGCCAACCGCTCCAAATGTCGACGTTGACTGGATAATGGAAGTTAATGCAAGAGCACCAAATTGAAGGTTGAATTAATGTGATGAGGTGTCATGTCTCGGGCCTTAATCTGAACACGGAAGCTGGAAACGAAGGGAAACAGAGGAATAGTTAAGCGGGTATAAGTGGGGATGCCCTTGCTGCCGGCATGAGCGGCCTTAATTTCGAAGAGCTTGGGTGTGAGGATGATAACAATGAATATTCAAAGAGGGATACCCCCCAGCATGCCTATAAGTACTGTGGGATTCATAATCCTGCTTGTATTGGTGGCCACAATGTTCCGTCTTGTAGGAAATGGTTCTACAACTCCCAGGGAAATACTTCCAGTTCCCATATTGTTAGTCATCTGGTTCGAGCAAAACATAAAGAAGTTTGTCTACATAAAGACAGTCCTTTGGGGGAGACTATTCTGGAGTGTTACAACTGCGGTTGCAGAAATGTGTTTTTATTGGGATTCATTTCTGCCAAAACAAAAAGCATTGTTGTTCTTTTATGCAGAGAACCTTGCTTGAGTGTCAACGCGCTGAAAGATATGAACTGGGACCTAAGCCAATGGTGCCTGCTGATCGAAGATAGATGCTTTCTACAGTGGCTCGTCAGATACCTTCATAGCAGGGGCAACTGAGGGCACGCCATATCAGTGCTCAACAAATCAATAAGGTAGAAGAACTTTGGAAAACAAGCCCTGATGCGACCCTCAAAGATCTTGAGAAGCCTGGTGTAGATGATGAGCCGCAACCAGTTGCTTTAAAGTATGAAGATGCATATCAATATCAAGATGATTTTGCACCGCTGGTGAAATTGGAGGCAGATTATGACAAGATGATGAAAGAGTCGCAGAGCAAAGACAACATTACTGTCTGTTGGGATATTGGTCTCCATAAGAAGCGCATAGCATACTTTGTCTTCCCAAAGGAGGATAATGAATTCCGTTTGGTACTTGGTGATGAGCTGCATTTGCGTTACTCTGGGGATGCATCTCACCCTACTTGGCAGTCTGTCAGGCATGTGATTAAACTCACTGCCCAGGAGGAGGTTTCACTTGAGTTGCGTGCCAGTCAGGGAGTTCCAAATTGATGTCGTTCATAATTTTAGCGTGGACTTTTTTTGGAAGAGCACAAGCTTTGATCGTATGCAAGCAGCCATGAAGACATTTGCTGTAGACGAGACAAGTGTTAGTGGTTACATATATCACCGGTTGCTGGGACATGAAGAGGCTGAGTGCAGGAGGCCTGAGACAGTTTTGGTGGCAACATATATTCTAACTATGAGTAGATGGTCATACTTTCTTCTAATGGGGTCACTTTAATGAACAAAGGAACACATGTAACATATATTGATGACTTGAGGGGCAGTGCAGTGCCTCATTGAACAATATTATGTTACTGTTGTCTAGTGACAGTGGTTGTGAACCAGCATATACCTGAACTCAATCTATTAGCAATAACCTTAAAAAGTGCCTTGTCCAGTTTTATCCTATTGGATGATTGAGGCTGGAACATTGATGAGCAGGAGTACCATTATGACTGTGCTGGATCTGCATGGAATGACATGGAGAAGGGTATAAAATCTGTATGATTGGTTCCTAGATCTGTGAAATTCAGGAGAGAAATCACAGAACTGAGATCTGCAGTCTTGGCCAGATCAGTGAATAAGAAGTAGCATTGGATGAGAGGTTAGATAAGTAGATTCTCTCAAGTGTAGAGAAGGAATCATGTTTGGATTCCTAGTTCTATGGGTCGCAGTTAAGAGCACTGGTTGAGGAAGCTATAACAAACCTCCTTAGAATAACACAACTTCTAACAAGCTGAGGCTTGTTGAGATTTTCTCCCTGTTGGACAATGACACCTATTTAGCAGTCAGCATGAGACATTAACAGTCTCACTGAAGCATAATGGTAAAAAGTGTTTCGGCAGCTTTCAGATCTTGAACCATAATCAGCAAAGGCTGTTGGATGGCTTTGACTGTGGAAGATTAAGTCTCCTTACCAAGCTGGTGTCTTGGATGCCCTCATTTAAATTAGAAGTCTTCTCTCGAAAGAGAAGCTAGCATTAAGAGGGAGAATATATCTGTATATGCTCCTGAGTAGATACCTTTGCTGAACGAAAGAAGATCCTCATGGCTTAGGGACATATGGCTTCAGAGGGGGAAAATTCCTAAGGAAAACCAAGAAGTCATATAAATAATAGGGTATCTAGTAGCGATGAGTACTTTTGTACAATCTGACCTTGGATCCTTTCAGGAAGTCGTAAAGCATCAAGTCTGGAAGGATGCTATGCACAAAGAGTGCACAAAGAGTATGAGTCCATTATGAAGAATGATGTCTGGGATGTGGTTCCAAGACCATAGGACAAAGCAGTTGTCATCTCGAAATGGCTCTACAAGATCAAGCATGGATCTGATGGAAGGGGTGAAACGTTCAAGGCAAGATTCGTTGCTTGTGAGGAAGGTATAGACTATGATGACATATTTGCACTTGTGGCCTGATATACCACCATTCGATCTATTATAGACCTTGCTGCTATGCAAGGATGGAGTCTTCATCAGATGATGTGAAGACCGCATTTTTTCTGCATGGTGTGATAAAGGAAGAGATACGTGTGGAGCAACCTGGGTTGGAAGTCCAGGATCGGGACACCCATGTCTGCAGGTTGAAGAAAGCCCTCTATGGGCTGAAACAAGCACCCTAAGCTTGGTACGAGAGGATAGATAGCTACTTGATGAAGCTGGGCTTCACTTGTAGTATTGCTGATCTGAACCTTCACTGCAAGGTTAATAGAAAGAAGCCTCTCACTCTGGTGCTGTATGTGGATGACCTCTTCCTGACAGGTGCTGACCCTCTCATTCATCAGTGCAAGAGGGAGCTCGCTGCTGAGTTCAAGATGAAGGACCTAGGACAAATGTCTAGGCCTGAAGGTCTAGCAGAGACCTGGCGAGATTTTCCTTTCTCAAGGAAAATACATTATGAAGTTTCTGGTATGATGGACTGTAAGTCCATGGAACTCAACTTTAAGAAGTTGAGTAGCAGCGTTGCTGGGCCCATCCTACTGAGTATCGTTAACTCATAAGGACCCTGATGTTCTTAATGAACACTTGTTCGAACATATGCTGTGCAGTGAACACTTTGAGTCAACACATGGTTGATCATAACATTCACTGGGTTGGTGCCAAGAAACTCTTGAGATATCTCCGAGGCACGATAGACCATGGGCTGAGATACACTGCCGGGAGTATGACACTCCGTGGATATACTGATGCCGATTGGGCTGGCAGTGTGGTGGATCGTAAGAGCACATCGGGATGCTGCTTCAATCTTGGTTCTGCTTCGATCTCATGGATGAGCAGGAAGCAGAAGTCGGTGGCTTTGAGCACCGTTGAGGCCGAATACATTGCAGCAAGTATGGCCTGTTGTGAAGCAGTTTGGTTGCGAAAGCTCTTTAGTGAGCTGTTTGGACATGTGCTAGATACCACTGTGATACTCTGTGATAACCAGAGTGGGATTCGTATGACTGAGAATCCTGTGTTCCACGATTGATCCAAGCATGTAGATGGCTGGTATCACTTTATCTGGGATATGGTACAGCGAGGCGCCGTAAGGCTCGATCATATAGGAACTGATGAGCAGGTCGCGGATATTCTCACAATGCCCTTGGGGAAGGTCATGTTCCTAACCTTCCGTGAGAATCTTGGTATCATGGAACGATCCTATTCTGAGGGTCCTCTTGGACGATGAGCTCTGGGAGCTCTGGGGGGGCTTTGGGGACAGCGTCTCGGAGCTATGAGCAACCACAAGGCTAGGCTTGCCGAACCTTGTTGGTGTGCTTGGACCCCACCGTTATGATTATTGAGTTGGTTTACCTCTCATTATCTATGCCCCGTATGCATCCTACCCATTGAGTTCAAGGCTCATGGGAAGTACCTCTCATTTGGCCAATGAGATGGGAAAGGCTAGAGACTAGTAGCAAAGACTGATGGACACATCAGAAATTGCCGTACTCTCTATCTAGGATGGCACGGTCCAACCACTTGATCTGGGATCAAGTCTTGTGAGGTCTTGGACCTCTGCCTGACTTCGGGTCAGATGAACCAACTTCGGGTTGGTTGGAGACTCTTTGTGAGTCCGATAGAGGTTTTGACCTCTGGGCTGAATCTGTCAGCCGGGAATGATGTCTTTGTGATTGACCCACTTCTGTTCTGAAATAAAGAGGCCAGCAAAGCAAGTTACGGCGGGATGACGCACGATGTTTGGATTGCACTTGTGGACGGAGTTCTCCCTAGTTGAGAGGGAGTGTTAAAATTGGACAACTAGGTCCAAAATCTAGGTTGTGCTGCTCAGATGACGATCACAATATTTTTATTGGATTCCTCTTTCGGAGAGGTGTAAGATTGATCTAAAGATCATCTCGATCGGATGAGCAGAACATGTACTTTGAATTTATTCCACTTATGTGCTAGGTCTGCCTCGAATAAAATATTGACTTAAATGTCTTAAAGGACGTGTCACACACCCCCAAAGATTCCTATATATTGGAGAGACTTAGAGTTCATTTGACACACATTGGTGTGGAGGAATTCTCTCTCTTTGGATAGCGTTGGAGCTGTGATATATATGTACTATTCTTTGTTTGTGTTGTTCTGGGTTATATGTGTGACACGCTTGGCTGAATGACCTATTGGAGACTTTGCTGGTAGAAGCATCCTGCTGATCGTCGTAACACCACCATTTATTATCTCTGTTTTGGCTTGTCTTCTATCGATCTATTAGCATGTTCTATCTTCTTCAGTATTGTGTCCTAATCTCAAATGGCATAGAACATATGCACAAATTTAACAGAGATCGATCCATGTTAGGCTTTGACCAAAAAATTTTATTGTTGAAAAGCCCCCCATACAAATCAAAACCAGACCCACTACTCTGCTTCTTAGATTCGGCCTGAAAATGGCCCATGTTGCCCTTGATTATAACAGATTAAAGGTTGTTGAACAGCGCAATAAAGACATAAGAATTTGAGATGGGGAAATAGAGAAACCTAACCGAAAAAAAATGGTGTAACTCAACAATATAGCAGTCAGATTGTGGGTGTTCGAGTATAAACCTGAATCAGAACATTAAACCTATTTTTCCCAATAAAAATCTCAAAATTGAGAGCAGTTTTCACGTGAAAGATCTTCTAGGTATTTGCCCTTTGTTTCAGGAATCAGGAACGTGAAAAAGAAATCGATACCAATTGTTACTGCTAATGTTCATCACCTCGCTGCACGACGGCTCCAGCTTGTTATAACACCCTGCATCACGTCCACATTCTTGATCTAGTTAAATTGATCCAGAGTCCCATAGCCAGGGCAACTACACTGGCCTTTCTCACAGATGCCATAACTCCTTGAGAAGAAAGACAGATATTGAGGATTACATTGGGCTCATGTTGCACTACTTTGGCGTTTCTTTTCACGGTGTAGTGAAAATGCTAGTGTATATCCAATGCTAATATTTGATTATTATTACATTTGATGCCGATATTCGATAATATTGGATTATTATCACATTTGATGTTTGACATTATTGAACAAACAACAACTATACAATGATATTAATTATTAATTAAAAAAAATAAAGCTTGAATTATCACAAGATGAAAGATGTTTGTATATTAACGTTGTGTTTGGGTTGGGTTATTTTATTTTTCTTTTATGGTGATAATATGATTTTTTCACCGCCCAACAATAGGACCGTCTCTGCTTGACCCATCTATCGATCCCCAAATTCGTTATTCTAGGCCCAAAGACTGCTAGTGAATAATACTCATTGTTTCAGGTATCGTTCAACCAGGATTTCAACTGTTTTGCCTGTGGCTCAGAGTAGGTTTTCCAGGTTGGATTTCCACTGTTTTCCCTGTGGCACAGAGTCCAGGATGGACTTCAGCTGTTTTTTCTGTGGCATAGAGCAGGGTTTCAGATTTATAACTGTGGCCTCAAGAGAACCAGATTCGTAACTGCCCATGACTCTCGCATCGCCTGCTTTTCCCGTAGGGTAGCCTTGTTTGTAGCACCAAAGGCTTTCATAGGCTTAAAGCATCAGAGGCTTATCGTTTCAGCCACTGCATCTGCATTTCAAAGCTGTTGCAGGAAAGAAACAATCAAGGGAACACCATGGGTTTCCAGCCGGGCGACTACTTCAGTTGCAGTCTATACGAAATCGAACGAAAACCTAGTGGAAATGCTCGAAGACGAGATTCATTGTGCACTTGAATCAGACCCTCCCATTGAGGTAGAGTAAAAGAAAAATACCTAAGAGCTTATGATCTTGCTCTGAAGAGTTGCATATGGTCATTATCCCTTTGTATTGAATGTGTTTACAGGATCCTAAACCCTCGGGCACCATTCCCTAGGAGATCGAAGATATGCTGGGCAATCAGGCAGTTATTTTGTGGAAGAAACATGGTAACGAGGATATAAAAGTTGAAGTTATGCCAGGGGACGTGGGTGACGAGGAGGAGGAGGAAAAATATAGCGACAATGATATCGCTTTTGTTGAACCCCATGTTTATATAATAGTAATTGTTTCTAAAGGAGAAGGTCCTTTCCTCGAGTTTATTTGCACTAGGTATGCCAAAGAGGTTTCAATCGATGCAATGGCCTTCAAACACACACAGAAAAATGCAGCAGATTAAGGAGATCAAATTCCGGACAATGGACCTTACTTCAAGTGAGCATCATGATGCCTTATATCTCTTTCTGTTTTTAATTTTTTTCTGTCATTCTAGTCTTCGCAGGGTTAAAGGGTCTTTAGGGGCAGGCTATCAAATTTCTTCGGGTTTAGTGGTTTGGATTTTCAAGTTTTCTGGGATCCTACAAAGCTTGAGGGGTTTGAATTTTCAGTAGGCTTTTGAGGGTTTTAAATATATACAGGTTCGGTTTATAGATTGGATTGGATCTTATGTTTATTAGGTTGTAGCGATTTGGATGAGAGTTTATAGAAGGCCCTTCATAAATACCTGTAAGTAAGAGGCATCAAGCCCGTTCTAACAAATTAACTGAGAAAATATATGATAAACAAGGAGAGGAAGGAAAATATCAATTTTTAAAATATATATAGGTTCGGTTTATAGATTGGATTGGATCTTATGTTTATTTGGTTGTAGCGATTTGGATGAGAGTTTATAGAAGGCCCTTCATAAATACCTGGAAGTAAGAGGCCTCAAGCCCATTCTAACAAATTAACTGAGCGAATATATGATAAACAAGGAGAGGAAGGAAAATATCAATTTGTTGAAAACTGTTTTTACACCCACATAAAAACAGTTAGAAAAAAAAAAAAAAACACTTGCTTGAATATGCAAGCTTCCAACTTCTGATCGATAATCTGTTCATGATTTCATCCATAACAATAAAAAATTTAGAATATCAATTTGTTGAAAACTGTTTTTACGCACGCAAAAAAAAGAAAAAAAAGAAAAAAAAAAACAACACTTACTTGAATATGCAAGCTTCGAACTTCAACTACTTCAGAACTATGATCAAGTACCCAATCAGACATTGAGCCTTGACTTCCTTCTCTTGTACATGGAGAAAATGCACATCCGATTTTAGGTGAAACCTATATCCAACTATCTGGTGCATGGGCTTCAGCTCTGTCACCACCTCCTATATCCACACTATTTTTATCCTCTTCTGTGCATAACTGTTGTTGCTGCTCTTCTGTCTCTCGGTTTCCATGCCCTCTTTCCTGTATATCAGAGACTGATAATTCTTGCTCACTGTTTGGGTTATGATATATAACCTCCTGTCCCTCTATGCCACCACTTCCAGCAGGGTCTCTGCAACTTTGATGATTTTGAGAGCTTTGCCTTGCAGATTTTGAATCACTATTTAGTACTTGTATTCAGCTAATGTTGTAATTTCACAAGCAAGGCTCCCTGTCACAGAGCTACTTGGCACAACCTCTCTTGAATTAGCTGATGTTGGATGTGACATAGTATACTCAGAACTATCCCTCAACCTAGATGTTTTACCAGGTCTAGACGAAAGAATGTTTTTCAAGGAAAAAGAAGAGGGTCCCGAGATTCTATGTGCAACATGCTCCTGGATAGAGAGCCAAATAGCTTCCATAACCATTATGCCCTCTAGGTCCAAGTCTAATTCACCGTCCCTATTGTATCGACCAGGCAAAGATTGGGACCTTGTATCAACAACCCTAGATGAACCATGAGTTGAATGAATCCCATTTAGATCTGATGAGGAACCATGAGTGGCATTGACCCCATTAGTATCTGATATTGCATTGCAAATAGGAAGATCCTATCTGTCAACTTCTTTAGAAGGTAGTGTCAGTCCAGCATGCATAGCCTCTTTTCTTCTATGCATATTATCTGCTCCTCGACTTGAAGCTCTTATTGTCTCATCCTTATTCTTGCTTCAACCAATTTTTGCTCTTCAGCTTGTTCAATGCCTTTCTCCTCTTGTGTTTTAGCACCTCTATACTCCACAACATAGTTTGATGTTTTGCAAAAGGGACATTGTGTAGGGGCGATTACAATTTGGGGGCTTCATCTGCAAAAAACTTTCTGTACAAATGCCTTTCAGGAAACATCTTGACCTATTAAGTCTTTGATAGTAAAGAAAACAAATGGGACATTCGTCAAGATTGACAGTGGATTCCTCTCCTCCAGGATAGCAAGGAGCCAATTTGGCATCAAGAATATATTGAAAAGTAGAACGTAATCGACATATTTGTTTTTTAGCCTATTTTGCATAAGCCAAAAGAAAGGCTAATTGTGCATCAGTCAACAAAATTGACTGATCTTGGAGTGTAGAGGAGAATTGCAAAAAGGCTAATTGCGCATTTTTGAGTGATCTTGGAGTGCAGAGGAGAATGACAAAGGTCAGTTGCCCTCAATGGGGGAGAACCATAGTTTTAAAAAACGGAATCGGTCAGCTACCAGGCCGAGGTAATGACTCGGTAATGACTCCAAATCGATAATGACTCGGTCGACTTGGTTTCAATGACTCGGATTTTGTAATTAATACATTAAATATTAATTTTTTTGTACAAAAACATAAATTTAAAGATTTTTATTCATGTTTCCAAACACAAAGCATTACAATATAGACAAAAGACAACATATGATCAAAGTAGGCTCATGAATATATCCATTATATCAAAATTGAACCCAGTGCACTGTCCAAGGACCAATACATGATGATGATATAGAGATCAAAACAAAAAACATAACTAAGGAGGCTCTAAATGGCCTCTACAACAAAACATGAATAGTCACTAGTAACTACTCCTAGTCATCTGACTGTGACGAGCCAATGTCCTCTTCCTCAAACTCTGAACTAGAGGGGGAAAATGCTCACTCCACCTCCTCCTATAAATCAACATCCTCAACTGGAACTATACCCTTGCCCTTACCACCTTGAGAATCAGATAGACGAGCTATGCGTCTCCGTCGTGGCTGACTAGAGGAAGTGCCTGCACCTGCAACTGGATGGCTTGGGACTGGGTCTGCTACTAGTGGATCTACATTGAGCATAGTATCCTCCATCACTAAATCGATGTCAATCCCCCCATCTATGTAAAACTCTGGTGGACAAGACTCCACTACCCAATCTGAAGTTGGATCAATATCCTCCAACACAATGGGATCTGAATCAGGTCTTTTGTTCAGCAGTTGGTTCCATCTTAGTCGGAGGTTTTACTGGACAAACACTAGATCATTTAACCGTTTTTGCTCCAAACGGTTTCTCTTCTTTGTGTGAATCCTTTCAAAGACAGAGCAATTGTGCTCACACCCAGAAGCACTGCAAGTTTGACTCAAAATGCGGATTGAAAACCTCTACAATTCAGGACAGTGGCTACCAAATGCCTCCCACCGTTGTGCTGCAGAAAATGAGTTTCAGTTAGCTCAACAATTTATATCCAACTTTGAAATTGAAATTATAATTTAATAAACAATTATAAAAAATAATAAATTATAAAATATAAATTTGAAAATTGAAATTCTTTGTTTACTTGGCTCATCTGATTCCTTTGCAATCCTTGCAAGGTTCTTGCCAAAGGTACCAGTGGCTTCGCTGAACATAGTGATTTGCTTGTGTATCTTCAACTGCTCACTCTCTGTGGGGATCATGCGATCAATGCAGTCAATCAATCCATCTCTAACCTCCCCAGTCAAAGCTCCTGTTTCCTGACCTTTATAATGATACCTTGGGTTCAGAAAATACCCAGCTGCATGTATCGGGCGATGGAGTTGATTGTTCCATCTATGATCAATGATTTCCCAAATGGGCCCATAATTAGCCACTCTGACCTTGCACGCTACCCTTATCTGCTCCTTTGCTTGATCCATAGCCTCATAAATTAAGCCCATAGCCAATCTTCCCCCATCCACCAAGCGCAACACCTTAACCAATGGCTCAACAAGTTTCACAATCTCTACTGCCTTTTTCCAAAATATTTCTTCAATGACTTTCCTTTTCACATATTTTCCATCTTGTTTGCGAGACCACTCACATTCATTCCATTCATCACTAGAAAACATCTTTTGCAAGTTTCTATGTTGGGCAAACATAGATTGCAATGTCAAAAAATGTGTTGCAAATCTAGTGATGGTAGGCCTAATAAGTTCCTTGCCCCCTGTGTATTTCCTCATCAGACTCAGAATCCATGAGTAATTGTAAATATATTTTGTGATGCATTTGGCATGCTCTATAGTGTTCTTGATCCAGTCTATTTTTCCAATATCCTCAAGCATGAGGTCTATGCAATGTGCAGCACATGGGATCCAAAAGATGGTTGGGTGTTTTTCCTCTAACAATTAACCAGCAAGAACATAGTTAGAGGCATTGTCTGTGATGATTTGAACAAGATTTTCCACCCCCACCTCTTCAATAACCTCATCCAAAAGCTGTAACAACAACTATGCATCTTTCACCCTATCAGATGCATCAACTGATCTTAGAAACATGGTTCCCCGTGGGCAAAAGACAAGAAAGTTTATGATGGTACGGTTCCTCTGATCAGTCCATCCATCTGACATGATGGTACATCTTGTACGTGCCCATGAGTTTTTGAACTCTTTCAAATAATCATCAATGTTTGAAATCTCTCTTTGCAAAAAAGATCCTCTTAACTCATGCATAGTAGGAGGTTTGAAGCCCTTTCCAGCAGCATATATGGCATCAAAAATAGGTTCATAATATGGTGAACGAGTAGCATTGAAGGGAATATCATAATCATACCACCATCTAGCAATGTACTCACAAGTAACATCTCTCAATTCTTTTTTCCAATGAGCATCTAAAGTGGGTTGCACAATTAGAGGACTAGGACCATATGCAGTTGCACTATCAGAGGGAGATGAGGGCACAAAAAAACTTTTAATAGTACACCCTTATTTCTCATTGCACCCTTACCCTTGTCAGAAATAGACTCCCTAGAGGGAGGAACATAGCGAAAGGGGTTTTTTGATGCATCAGTGGAAGGGATAGATGAAGAATCCTCATAATCAAAAGATTCAAATCTTGAGTTGGCAGCCATCATATGTTGTAGATTCCTCTTCCTCCCAATTTCAGCCTGTATTTCTTTTTGCCTATTTTTTTCTTGCTCAAACTTGTCAAATTGTTCTTTCAACTGCTTCCTAATTTCCCCAATGTTTGGTGCTTCACATGCAGTAATTTGGCCTTTAATACCAGCCAAATGTAGTTTCAGTCTATGAATGCCCCCTCCACCCTCCTTAATTTTTTTCTTGCAAAATTTGGAAAACATTTGATCCCCAACCATTTCAGCATATGCCCAAGCAGAGTCTTTTGCTCTAGGGGCCATTTTGGACTGAGTTTTTGACTTGGAAATAAAATGTTTAAATCTGAACATGAAAACAAAAAAAAAACTATTCATTCTATTTTCATTTCTTTCACCAAATGGCAAATGCCAAAAACTATGCAAATGCAAATGGAAAATGCTAGATTTGCTAAATAAATAAAACAAACAAAGGCAGATTTAGAAGAGAAAAAATAAATACCTCTAGCCTCTAGATTCCTCTAGCTCAATGCTACTCCAAAGCTTGCCCAATAAGCTCCTCACTGCTGCTCCAAAGCTTGCCCAAAAGACTCCTCAAAGCTGCTCCAAAACCAACTCCACAATATTCAGAAAACTCTCACAAATGCTCAAGCAAATTGAATGAGAAATATGTGAGCTCAATAGAGGGGTTGGGTTAGTTAAATAGCATGGGGAGGGGTTAGAAAACCTCAAATAGACCTAAAAACAGAATAAAATTCGGTTTCAAGTCCATAAAAGTCGAGTTTTTGGGCCCACCGGGCGGTAGAATTGGCTCGGCCGAGTTAACTCGGGCCAGGCCTGGTCGGCCAGTTTGTTACCGAGCTGGCTGAGCTGGTACAAAAACCGGCCAACTGGCCGTTTCTTGTGCCTAGTCGGACCGGCAAGCCTAATGGCTCGATCAACCAGGCCTGGTCCAATTCGAATCGGCTGTTTTTTAAAACTAAGGGGAGAACACTAGTTTCTTTAGTGTTATAACTTGAAACTTAGCTATATGAAATCAATGTCAGTGGGCAGCCTATCATCATCTCAGCTAACCAATGAAGCTGGTCCTTCGTTAGCCAACTACAGTGGATTTGGATAGCTTGTGGTGGTAATCATTGCATGTTAACAAAACCATTCTGATGCTTTCTCCTGTTTATTGTTCATGTGGAAAAGAAAACAGATATGATGAATTTGTATTTCCTTACAAGGGATCAAAATTTCACAATAATAATGTTTTATGAGTGTTTGGCCAAATAGGCCCACCTTCTACCTAAATGTTTAGTCCCAGCCTCCAGGGCAACTAAATATAGCTTAATATTAATACAAAATATGCTTCAGAATCATATACATTTATCACTTTAAAGTCAAGCGGGGACAATAAACATTCATAGTTAACAATATAGATTAAGAACTAAGTGTATAGTAGTGACTACGAGAGAACGAGGATTGCTGTCCTAGTGCAGAATCCACACCTTGTGCTTTCCTAAAAATAGAAGCATCTACAGATGTAAGAAAGTGTAAATACATAAACGGCTCATCTCAAATCTATTCACAACCTTGCTTTGTATCAACACAGTACTAGTAAATAGCTACAATGGAGAATTTCAATATTTTTCCTATAGATTTATCGAATCTCTCAGATGGTTGACTGATACCAATACCGCGAGTGTAAAATATGGATTATGAAATACATCATAATAATTGTGATGAACATACATACTTACAAATTCAACTAAAGTAACTTTTTAGGTTCTGACTCGATAAACATCTCTAGCAATCAATGGATAAAGTCACATGGACACATGAGACTGCACATACAGGACATAGTCGAGGAACAGATGTGGTAACATTTCAATTGTGATACAAGATTGTATGAGAATTGAATAAAGCCGCACAAGTAATTATATAAATGATACACAATTGCTGAAATATTGATATTAATGAACATAACTCTGTATTTTGTATGCATTTGTGAAATATTATGAATGCGTTTCAAAATGGCACTTTAAAAATTTCAGGAAATAGCAAAATGGTGCATTTGGACAAATACACATATAAGATTTCCTCACTAAACATCTCAGAAGCTTTCAATCATCTCCTGAAAAAACACTTCCACATTTTTCAAGAAGCCAGATGCATTGGAGGTGGATTTTGGAAAAATATGATGTTAGATGCAAGGTTTGAGTGGTTGAGGCTTGTGATCAGACAAAGCAATGATTTTTTTTGAGCTTTTCTAGGCCCTTCTATCTATTGTCATCGCTGATGAAATTATATTTATCATTTGATATTAGAGCACTGCAAGTCCAAACAAAATTTTAATGAATAACCATTACAGGCTTTGTATTTGCAAGCATTATGAGGAGTTTGCAGTTGCAGGAAGTTTGTGGAATATATGCTGATTACCATGTCATTTGTGATACAATACCGTCCATGGATTGAATAAATTAGCACAAGCTATTCTATAAATGATACATAATCATTGAAAAGTTGGCATTATTGAACATAACTATGTACTGTGTATGGGCTTGTGATTTAAAAGTGACAGTTTAAGGATTTCATGAAGTTGGGAAATGGCATGCGCAGGAGAAATCAGATGTTACTATCTTCTTATGTACTATTGTAGACAACTCTCTAGTAGTCTGTTTAATGTTATTGCTGAGGAGGTTATTTTCAAAAATGTTATATGGGGAATGGTAGCCGACTTTGAATGTTTTTTTTTTTTTTTTTTACAAGAACGGTTATGATTTGTATTGGAACTTGGGCAAAGAAGCCTTCAAACAGATTACAAAGTCAAGCCCTGCTTCATTGTCTTTCACTGTTGTCAAAGAATTAAAAAAGTAACTATGTCTATTCCCTAGTTTCTTACAGATTTTCCTTGCAGCAAGTTCCACAATTTTCCCATCTTTGTGGATGTAGACAAATTGCTGTAATAGAATGCAGAAAAACATGGAAAAACAAAAAGAACAGAAAATCTTGGACTGAAAAGCTAAGGAATGGGAGCCCATTCCTCGTGACCATTATTTAACAAAGAGCCTGCAGGGAGAAGGGCTGCTTTGTTGGCTTTAAGATCAGCTTCTTTGTTGTTGTTTCTGAGCACATGAAAAAAAGTGACCTTTTGGAGAGTTTTGAAAATAGCAGTGATTCGCTTAATCAGTCTAGCAAATCTGATATCCTTTGGATCAACACCATTCACCAAGCATTGGATGAGTGATTGAGAATCCCCAACCACAACTAGATATTTGATGCCAAGATTTTTAGCTTGCATGAGGCCTTGAAGAAGAGCAAGAGCCTCAGCTTGAATGCTGGAGGAGATATCCAAGCCCCAGGCGAACTTGTGAATAATCATGCCTTCATTGTTTTTTATCACTCCACCCGCCCCAGCTTTCCCAGGGTTACCTTTAGTTCACCATCAAAGAACAAGAGGGGAGAGGAATGGTTAAGAAGCCAGGCGGAGAAGTCATTCTCATTGAGTCGAATCTGCCAGCTTTCTTTAATCTTGCTTTGCTTAGGAGTTGTTGAAATGTTGAAGCCCAGCGAGCTACTCCAATCCTTATCCCTCTGGCTAAGATTTGAGTCTTCAAGGCAGCTATCTAAGCTTTCTTTAAGCTGAGCCTTATTTTTAGCTATGACGATTTTTGTTGGCTGATCCTTATCTCTGAACGTTCTGCTGTTCCATTCAAGCCAAATTTGCCAACAGGCAAATTTAGGGAGCGAAAGACAAATGTCTTCAAGACTACTGTTCTTAGGGGAACCTCAAGGATAAATAAAGGGCCAAGTGGAAAAAAGCTCAAGAATAGAGCTAGGTAAGAGAGATTTGTCACCCCAAGGGGGCAGAAGCTCAGACCACACCTCAACAGCGAACTTGCAGCTCAGCATTAAATGGCTGATGGTTTCTTCATCTGCCCAGCACATCCGGCACCTGGAAGGGCCATGAAAACCTCTTTTTTGAAGCCTGTCATCAGTGAGATTTCTGTTGTGGCACATGAGCCAACAGAAATGATTGACTTTTGGGATGGTTTTAAGTTTCCACAGACCTTTCCAGACCGCAAGATTCAGAGGAACGTGGGGAATTTCCAATTGTTTAATGTACCCCATAGCGACGGTGTAGGAGCCAGAAGGCCCCCAACCACGGTTGTCAGCTTGGTTACGGCGAATTGGTGCTCGACCGTGGAGGAGGGACAACAACGAATCCCATAGATCTTTCAAGTTTGGTGGCACCTGTGTATCGATCCAACCGATCCATCTATTCTCCGACCATCTCGAGAGATCCCATAGAGTATTTAAACCAGAATTTTCCATCCAGAGACGAAGGGGCTGCAGAGAGGTCACCTCAGCGAGTGGTTGCTTCATCATAATCTGATCCTGCCATAAATCAATTAATTTTCCATTTCCGAGCACCCAGAACGCATGCTGTTGAATGAGCGGAGTAGGGGAAATGCAGAGTTTGGCCAGATGTGAACGGGGAACAGACTTGGGATTGTCCAGGCAACACTTTCTTGGGTCCAAGAAGTATTTTCGCCACAGAGCCTTCTGCGCCCAGCCCAGATTGATGTCGACCATGCGCCAGATAATTTTGGCACCCATGGCAACGTTCTGCTCTCGGAGAGATTTCAGCTTTAGACCACCTTCCAGCACAAGATGGGAGATCTTCTCCCAGCTCACCAAGGGGATGCGGTTTTCGTTGTTTTTGCCTCCTTTCCAGAAGAAGCGCCGGAGGAGATCGTCCAGTTTCTTGAGAACACTAGAGGGCACTAACATAACAGAGAATTTGAAAATGGGTAAGCTGTTGAGCACAGATTTGACCAGAACTATTTTTCCTACCAAGTTCAGCCACGAAAGGCCCCAGGCCTAAATTCGAGATTTGAATTTGTCAATGAGAGGATCCCAGTCTCTGCAAAAGGTAGATTTGAAAAAGACTGGAAGTCCCAAGTATTTGAAAGATGACCAGAAGTACGAGCTTGCAAAACCAAAGCACTTGGAGATAGTCGTGAGCAGGGAGGAGGATATATTCCAGCTATAAACGTGACATTTTCCTTTATTGAGCATGCTGCCAGAAGCAGCGCAGAACTTTTCAAGGACCATTTTGAATTTAAGGGCAGAATGTAGAGAGGCTGCGCCCAACAATAAAGTGTCATCAGCGAACAAGGCATGGTTAATGTTTCTAACACCTCTTGCAATACGTAGACCCAAAATTTCCTACTCAGCCATTTCCATATTTAAATAAAAACTTAAAATAGAAGCTTGAAGGACAAAAAGAAGAGGGGAAAGAGGGCATCCCTGGCGCAACCCACGCAAGGCTTTGAAGAAGCCAGCAGCTCTTCCATTCACTAACGAAGAGATCCAAGGCTCGGAAATGCAAGCGCTAATCCAATTTATAAAAATCTCCCCGAAGCCAAACTTTCATAGAACACTAACAAGGAAGCTGTGATTAACTTGGTCAAAAGCATTTGCCAGATCTAGATTTATAACCATACCTTTCTCCTTGCGCTGGATGGTAGAGTGGATCGCCTCCTGGACAAGAATGAAATTGTCTACTATCTGTCTTCCCTACACAAATCCTCCTTGGTTTTCCGGAATGATTTTGGGAAGAATACCTTTCAACCTATTTGCAATAACCTTAGTTATAATTTTGTATCCAATATTGCATAACGAGATGGGTCTAAATCTGTTAAAGACATTAGCTCCCTTTTCCTTCGGAATGAGGGCTAGGAAAGCAGAATTGGTACTTCCCCCGATTTTTTGGCAAGATTGGGATTTCCTAACTATTTTACATAAGTATTTTTCAACAATTTGCCAGCAGACTTGGAGAAATCTGGCAGTAAAACCATCAGGTCCGGGGGATTTGTCAGGGTTCATCTCAAACAGAGCAGACTTAATTTCTTCCATAGAAACTTTCGCTTCCAAAATTTTATTCATGCTGGAAGTTACCTCTTTGGGGATCCTTTCTAAAAAGATATCAGAGTGAATCCCAGCTTCGTCTTCACCATACAGGTTCTTAAAGTGATTGAAGGTAGCCTTTTTGATGCTCTCAAACTCCTTGCGAACAGCATTTCCTTCTTTGATTTCAGAGATTATGTTGAAGTTTTTTCTAACATTATCCTGCTTGTGAAAAAAAGAGGTATTTCTATCCCCAGCCTTTAGCCAAAATCTGTGAGATTTTTGCATCCAAAGTTCTTCTTCCGCCCTGCAGGCCTTGTGAAACTTTTGTTGGAGGTCCACTTCCATATTGAGGTCTGCAGAGGTAATGTCAATGTTCTCCATATGAAAGTGATGAGCCTCTAAAGAGTCTTGAGCAGCTTTCTGCTCAGAAGCCGGGCATGGGATAGATTTTGCCCAGCGTTTTAGCTTAGATTTTAGCCTTCTGAGCTTTTCTTCCCACACAAAGAAAGGCGAGCCAGTAACCGGATGGTCCTAGATTTCCTTAACTCTTTCCTTAAAGCCTGGAAACTGGATCCAAAGGGGGCTAAATCTGAACGGGATAGGCCCCAGGTCCTTATGCGGCGAAAACTCTAGCAAAATATGCCTATGATCTGAGGCACTGCAAGGGAGAATGCGCAAACTAGATTCTAACCCACGAAGCAGGAAGGAGATTTGAACTAAAAATCTGTCTAATCTGGCAATTATATGACCAGGGCCAATTCTTTTGTTGGACCAAGTAAACTTACCATTTAGGGGCTTGATGTCAATAAGATCCCACTATTGCATGAGGTCCTCCACCCATTCCCTAGTAGGGTCTCTCACAATGCTGCCACCCCATTTTTCATATTGTGCTAGAGTGATATTAAGGTCTCTAGCTATAATTATGTTTTCAAGGTTCTCGGTATCAGCAAGATTTCTGATGGAGTCCCAACAAGACTTCTTCTCTCCTACATTATCCGGAACATAGAAATTTAGAAGGCTGATTTCATCCATAGAATCAATGAGCTAAAGTTTCAGGAACAGCCAGTGAGTGTTAGGGATTGCTTTGAACAGCAAATATTTGTTTGCATTCCATAACATACCCAGGCCGCCAGATGCCCCTCTAGACGAGACAACCAGCCCCCCACCTTTATTCCAAAAACTATGACTGGAATGGAGGAAAACCGCTTCCTCCATCTTGGTCTCCTAGATTAATACAAAATCTGGACTTTCTATTCCTATTGTGCTCCTTATAGCTTCTTCTTTCGCTTTACTGCCCAGACCTCTACAGTTCCAGGAGACGATTTTCATTACTTACTTTTTTGGGAGTGTTGGGAGCCACTTTGGTTTCTTGTCTTCTTTGCCAATTTTTCCAACAGTTTCTCAAGGGTTGGCTGAGTACCTTGGAGTTTGTCATTGAGCGGGAAAAAAGGGAGTAGGAAACATTCAAATGGAAAGAGTGCTAACTTTCAAATGAAACACAATTGCAATAATCATTAAGGTGGCACAAGGTTTGGCCCAAATATGAGGATATGGAGCATTAACTAGTCCCCCTATATCATTGACTGTACCAAGTTGGACTTAAACATAATAGGAGAGTGAAATCAATAGCGCCAACATTCCATCAGTTGTTTCCTACACTCTATATTTCTGCACCAAGATTTACCCCACATCTAGCCCACAAAATTCGGGATTTATGTCAGATTAATGTGAGATTGAGCAGAAGCTTGGTGACATGAATGGAAAGCTTAAAAAGCAGTCAACAGACCAGTTTGATTCCACAAGCTTTGAGGAAGGATGTCTGTGAGCTGCTGGAAAGGTGTTGCAGGTGCATAGTTCTCAAGCTTCCAATTTGTTGATAAAACCTAGGGGCTTGACATTTACCAAGGGAGTGGGTTATGTAAAGGCTGCAAGCATTCCAGTGGGAAAAAAAGAGGAGGTGTTGCAGACGTTCTCGGTCTATAGCCATAGGAGCTTGCAGCAGGTTCAGAAACATCAGTAGAAAATGAAGAAGGGTATTCCTAAGCAGCAGAAAGAGACCAATCATCGTCTTATGAAAGGCAACAGACATGACGTAAGAAGAGCCAGGCCGAAGAAAAATTCTTTTCATAAAAAGACTAGGATCATTCATAACAATTAGTACGTTTTAGGTATTTGTTCTCTAGGATTGCTCACGCTTTCTGAATTTTACTTTTTCATGATTTTCTCTAGGTTATATAGGTATTTCAAATGAGTTAAAACTTTTATTCTGTTGATGGGTTCCTCTAGTGATGGGACCTTGATCACAAAATATTTTTGTACATTTTCTCTTCATGGTCCGCGACGACAAGTTTTCCCTCAGGAAAATCAAATTGAATCAGGTATGCAAATTTAGGTGCAGAAAAGTAGAAGGGAAACATTGTTAAAATGAATTTTACAAGATTGGTCCATTATTGCTTGACTTAACCTTTGTGATAATAAGCTTCATCAATGTAATTCTCCATAGTGGTATTGTTTTTAATGGTGTTCTATTTTAGTCTTGTCTCCATTTGGTTCTTGTCTTCCTTGTTTTCCAGAATCCAATTGGTACTTCTGTTTTTCTTGAACACTATTTTGATTGCTGAAATGTTTTGAATGCTTGTTAGTACAAATTTTCTGATCAGAAAATTGTAATAATCACATTGAGGCTATTTGTGACATTGTTTTTGATGGCATAATGTTGGTTTAATATTCTATGCATTTGCTATATTTTTCACCTACATTGCACGGGTTCCCGCACCCGGGGGTGGGGTTCTCGAACCCGCACCGGGTTCCCGCACCCAAGTACCGGATTCGGGTACGGGTTCTTCTCAGAAGAACCCAAACGAACCAGGTTCTTCAAAAAAAAAAATTCAGGTTCTTGGGTTCTTTTGGTATGAAGAACCCATCGTTTGGGTACTTAGAACCCAAATTTTGCGTTCTTCAGGGTTCTTCATGAACAATTTTTTCAAATATATAAATTTTTTTAAATGATTAAAAATTAAAAAATTTAATTAAATTTTAATAAATATTAAAAATAAATTATAATTTAATAAAATAGAGTTTGTTTAATCTTAAATTCTCCACCCTCTTTATTCCGCACGTTGCTTCCCATTCTTTCTCACTGCCTAGCATTCCACTGCTCGCAAATGCAGCATTCTCTGCTATCCAACCATTTTCCTCATCCCTCTTACATCGTCGTAGCATCATTAACCCTGCAAATAAACACACTCAGAAAACAAAGTGATCATCCCTCAAGCTCCATCCTTCTTCTGCTGTGGACATTAACCTGCACAACAAAACGCACACAAAAAAAGAGTGTGGCTTTCGACCTAGATAGTTTCTCTGCTACTGAGCCTTCAGATTCTGCTTTGCATCGACATCGGGCTCCTCCTCCCGTCGCCCAACCTGCAAACGAAACTCACGCAGATAAGAAATATCATATGTATGCGTTGATTTGTTTTGATCGGATTCATTTTGCGTTGATAAGGGTTTAGTATAGTTTTATATTTGTTAATTTTTAATTTTGTTAGTTTAGATTTAAATCTTAGTTCTTATTCATTCCGCTTTTGAGAGCGTTAGTTTTAAAATAGTTTTATTTTATGATAGGTTTTAGATTTCGTTTTTTTTATTTTTAGTTTGACTCTTAGTTCTAGATTTTTTTGGTTTAGTTTTAGTTTAGAGCATTAATTTGGATATAAAAATTTTGAAAAATAAAAAATTATAAAATAAAAAATTCAAAAAATATTTTAAATTTTTGTTCTTAGAGTTTGTTTAGTCTTAATTTTCATTAAATTTATAATTTATAAAATATAGTATTATATATGATATATAAATTATAATATATATTAATATAAAAATACCCAGACGAACCCACGCACCCTGTTTCAAAAAATGTCGTCCCCGTCCCCGCTCCCGCACCCGCACCCACGTTTCCTGGCAACATAGTTTTTCACATTATTAGAGATTTTGATAAAGCATATGCCAAAAGTTTGTTGTTTTCTAAAATCATCTCTTTGTCGACATTCATATCTGGTTTCTAACTATCCTTGCACGAAGAAACAGAGCAAAAGCATGACCAAATTGGGAAACTTGAAATTGGACTGTCATCTGATGCATGGATTCTGGTACATCTAATACATGGGTACTGGTATAGAGTCTAGACTTATAATCATGGGTGCAGCAGAGTATATTGTAATGCATACTAACATAGATTGGAATTCTAGAACCACTTTGGAATAGCAGCTAGAGTTTACTTTGTGTGCTTGCAAAGGTTTCTCAGAGTCTGCAATTTTCTTTAGCGTGCTCAGTCGGGATTTCATCACTATCCTACTAATTATCTAAATGCTTGGCAGCTTGGCCACTTCATTATAATAGCTGCCTCTGGCAGTTCCAAAAGTCTACAGAAGCATTCTTGGATTGCAGTCTCATTAGGACAGGCCAGAATCCTTTTATTTTTCTGTAAGTCTCTTGCTTATTCCATCACCATGACATAACCAACCTGTCCTTGTTGGTGGTTATTGAAACCCATGTTTGAGATTAATTTCAAATTCATACACTCTGCTATGCACATGAGGAAAATTGGTGTCAAACTTCTATCTATCGGGGAAGAGCACTAATCCACTTCTTAGCCGCAGCAAGAGAGAGAGAGCCACGACCCCTGTTGCTTTTCTTGGAAAATCCATGTGACATTGGGGATTTCCAATGACACCTAATTTCTCATTGCAAATTTCTGAATTAAGGTACTCTCACAATCACAATATCATAACCCTGGATTTTCAGAATTATTGTCAAGAATTTGTCCCTTTATAATTTGACTTTAGGAGTTTTAATTCAATAGCAGATTGCTGACATTTTGAGAGGTAAATACCACGTTGAATTGGATATTAACAAATAGAAACCCTCAACTAAACTAACCACAAAACCGGAAAATATCCACGTAAATTTGACATGTACAACCATCTAGTGAAATTCACATAAGTATTTCATAGAATCGGCATTCTAATTTTGAACACATCAACCAAGAAAATAAAGGAAGGAGTTATATTGTCTTGTTTGGTGGCCGAAGTGGTCCTGGTGGGGTTTTGTCCCCATAACATCTTGGGGTCGAACTCACAACAGGATGGGGTTTGCATGCATAACCAGCGCTATCCCCTATCAAGGAAAAAAATAACAATAAGTCTGAAATCAAGGCAGTAATCCTATGCACATCATTTGAGCCTCTCTACCATGGACTATTAAATACCATACCATAGTATATCATACCATGAATCCTTATTTTTCTAATGGAAGCAAGTTTTAATTCTACTTTCCCATGTGCTATTTGGTTCTAGTGCAAATGTCAACATGCGGTGAAGTGGGGTATTGCTTTTTTGTTAGATACCTAATGCCTAGTATTATGATATATTGTAAATATCCTAAATATTTAATTTAGGAGAAATATGAAGAGTTGGGTGAATAGGAACAACCATTGGACCTGTGGGAAGGTGAAACCAAAGGTCATCTCTAATTGCATTTATATATGCCTCTCTTCAATTTTTATTTTATTTTTATAGTTATTCATCTCTCCCCTATTAGTGGTATCAGAGCCTTAGTGATTTTACAATAACTCCATGATCTCACGAAGTTGTGAATTTGATGCCTTACTTGACCATGGGATTGTTCTATCAACAACCAATAAACGTACGTACGCTACACTAGGTTTTCATGCCTATTTGTAAAAGATGACATACTGCATGTGGAAACCGATAAAGAAATACTTTCAGGTCTGGATTTTATGAAATGTTTGTGGAAAGTGAATGATTTAGGATGGGAAAAAACAAAAGAATTTATTAAAATTTTAATACAAAGTTCTTTGATTTTGAACTTTAATACAAATTTTAATACAAAGTCAGCAACAAGTTCAATATACAGAAAGATTTTCTTCAATAAGAATGACATAACAATGGATGCAATGACTAGTAAGTTCGTGACAATGCAGACACACCATCATAAACGATACCATGGCTGTCAACTCTGACTCTGAAAAACATTGACATGAGTGCTTAACATTTCGTTAAGGTCCTTGAGTGTTAGGTGGACTTGGGTTTCCGCCCGGGTAGTCCAGCAGCAGCCTCTCAATTTCTTTCTTCAGATCATGGACTGTAGTTGTGCTGCCCTGCAATTTCATTAACAGATGTATATAAGGACGAGACATGGGAGAGAAAAAATTGAAACGACGAGGACAGTTGTTCCAACCTGTTACATTATCCACACCTTACTTTCCATGCCAATATCATCTGTCCGTCAAGAAATATAAATGAAATATTTCCGTTAAGAACCTAAATAACAGAACGAAAAAAAAATCTGACAACTACCCAAAAAACGTGACAAATCTGAGAAATCTGATAATGTGTTAATGGTGGAAGAAACGTGAAATAAACAGAAAAAAAAAATTTCTTACCGTGCGAGTGAATACTGAGGTAACGACATTTGGAATGGCTTATGAGATTCCCTATGAAAATTGTGAGGATGAGTGTTAAAATTGAACAACTAGGTCCAAACTCCATGTTGTGATCCTCAGATTAAGATACTGATATTTTTGTTGGATTCCTCTTTCGGAGAGGTGTAAGATCCATATAAAATTTATCTTAATCCGATGAGCAGAACATTTATTTTGAATTTATTATTTATAATAAATTATATGTGTAGGTCGGCCTTAAGGTTTTGCACCCCCAGCAGATGTGTCACACACCTCAATGATGGATATAAATACAGTCAAAGTTGGAGAGCATTTCAATCATCTCATCTCATCACTTCCTCTTCTCTTCTCTGATTTAGTACGAGCTTCTTGGAGGACAAATTCAGCTCACACGTGGGAAGAAGGACGAGCTACTACAGCCAAGAAAAAGGACACAGTTTGCTGCAGCTAGGGTTTCCTAGGAAGTTTGACCAGCATTGAATTTGGTCAACGCATGGTCCAAAGAGGCCCAAAATTTGTGGAGACTTCGATTTTAGTAGGCCGTACACTTTGGCACAAGAACTGAGGTCAAAAGGTTGACCGAAGTTGGAGCTGCGTTGACTTTTATGTTGCTGCCCTGCGTTGACTTTTCTGGACAGCGTTGACTTTTCTGGAGTTGACTTGTGTTGATTGATTTGAGGATTGTTGTGACACATTCCGGGTTGGCTGATCAAAAAATACTTTGCTGGTTGAAGCATCCTGTTGACCGCCGTAACGCTCCACCACATTCTCCTGTTTCTGGTTTGTCTTCTACAGATCCACTGGTATGTTCTATCAGCATTTTAATTAACTGTTTGGGTGATTGATGTAATAAAAGTAAAGTTGCATCAAGCATAGAACATCTACAAAATTTTACATGGTATCGGAGCTGTGGTGAAGACAAGCCCTACCTTTAGCAATCACCATCTAAGAAAAATGGGTTCCACAAGTTATGGCTTCAAGGAGAATGACAAGCTGACTGGAAGGGATGACTTCCATGCCTAGAAGATGATATTAGATCTCAAATTGGAAGACCATGATCTCATGGACCATGTACTAGGTAAGATACAAGAACCTCCATCTAATGCTTCTGCTGCTGCTAAAACCAAGTACAAGAAGGGGGAGATCAAAGCAAAGATGATGATCAGGGAATCCATTCATAAAAGCCTGGTGGCCTACATCTCTGAGTTGGGCACATCCAAAGAGATGTATGATAAATTGATTCTTATGTTCAAGGTAAACAATGTAAACCAAGTGCTATTCTTCAAGAATCAATTGAAGAATCTGAAGAAGGGTCGGGATGAGTCTGTTCAAACATACTTTCTGAAATTGACCGAGATCCAGAATAATCTGCTGGCTATTAGGGAGACAATAGCCGATCGTGATGGTACTCACCACTCTTGGAGGAATCCCATATGAATGGCATGTATTCAACACCACCATTCTCAATAATAGTACAATTCCTAACTTTGATGAGCTACTGTCTAGATGTATGCAAGAGGAGACAAGAATGAAGGAATACGAAAATGACAAGAATGCTACCTATGCTGCTCATTCTAGAAAGAAGAACTCTGGTGGTCCTAAGAACAAAGGAAGAACAAGGGCTCAAGGAAAGAAGGGCAAGTGTTTCACTTGTCATAGGCCTGGTCACTATACTAGAGAATGTCCTTTCAAGAAGGATTCTCCCGATAGTGATGACAACAACAACAACCGGAGGAATGGAAATCAAAGAAACAACAGATCCAAAGAAAAGAGGGAGGCTCCCTCTGATGAAAACAATCAACCTTTCAAAAGGTCTAGAAACTCCAGGTATGAGGAATCTAATGTTGTTGACAAAAGAGATGAATACATTCTTGTATCTGCTTTCTCTGCTGCATCCCCCCCGACACTATGGATGTCTGGCTAATAGATAGTGGAACCTCAAGACACATCACTGGGTTCAAGGAAGCACTCTCTGACATGGTTGAGAAGGATACCAATCTGGAAATTATTCTTGGAGATAATGCCACATATCCCGTGAGAGTGACTGGGACTGTGACTCTCCACTTGTCTCAAGGATAAGTCCTACATTTGCAAGATGTACTCTATGTACCAAAATTGAAGAAGAACCTTGTGTCCTTATCAGCAATTGAAGACAAAGGCTTCAATGTGGCATTCATTGAAGGAAAGGTGCGCATGTGGAAGAAGAATCTCAAGGAAGCTATCGTGATTGGTTTTAGAGTTGGAACACTCTACCAGGTTGAAGGAAGTCCTCTAAGAGCTATGACATGTGATACTGTCCAACAAACTGAACTATAGCACCGAAAGGTTTTGACACCTTCATTACAAGGGCCTTCCTGAAGCAAGGAAGGTGGTGACAGGGATGCCCGATCTTGGAAATAATCATGAAGGTGTATGTAAGGGTTGTGCCAAAGGAAAACACTCAAAGGGGACCTCTCCCCACTAGTATCTGATGTCTTGCATTGATTCATTCTGATATGTCTGGTATGCTGCTCGTGACATCCTTGACAGGATGTTCCTTTTATGAGACAAACATGTTCAGGAACATTTGCAGAAGAGCTAGCATCAAGAGGGAGACCACAATGTGTGTGGACTACAGTGAAATCTCTCAGGCTTATAGAGTTTATGTACTTGGTAAAAGGAAAGTTGAGATATGACATAATGTCACTTTTGACGAAGATGCTTCCCTGAGGAAAGTTGTAGATCTTTCGAGATCTGAGGAAAATCATGATGCAAGACCTGGAAATCAAGATGCCGAGGGAAATGCTGCCCTGAGGGGGACATTTCGAGAAAGCTAGAAGCCGTGCAGAGACCAAGGGCATCTAGCTGAGTACTATTGTACAATCTGAACCTGGAACTTTTGAGGAAGCCGTAAAGCATCAAGTATGGAAGGATGCTATGCACGACGAATATGAGTCCATAATGAAGAATGATGTCTGGGATGTGGTTCCAAGACTGAAGGACAAATCAATTGTCACCGCGAAATGGCTCTACAAGATCAAGCATGGATCTGATGGAAGTGATGAAAGGTTCAAGGCAAGATTTGTTGTCCGAGGCTTCTCTCAAAAGGAAGGGGTGTATGTAGAACAACTTCTGGGGCTTGAAGTCCAGGATCGGGACACCCATGACTGCAGGTCGAAGAAAGTCCTCTATGGGCTGAAACAGGCACCCAGAGCTTGGTACGAGAGGATAGATAGCTACTTGATGAAGCTGGGCTTCACTCGAAGTAATGCTGATTCGAACCTTTACTTCAAGGTTGTCCAGGGGAAGCCTCTCATTCTGGTGCTGTATGTGGATGATCTCTCTCTGACAGGTGCTAACCCTCTCAGTGTAAGAGGGAGCTCGATACTGAGTTCGAGATGAAGGACCTAGGACTGATGCACTACTTCCTAGGCCTAGAGGTCTAGCAGAGACCTGGCAAGATTTTCCTTTCTCAAGGAAAATACATTATGAAGCTTCTGGTATGGTGGACTGTAAGTCTGTACTAATGGAACTCAACTTTAAGAAGTTGAGTGGCAGCGCTGCTGGGCCCGTGTTAGAAAATCTTACTAAGTGTCGTCAACTCGTGGGGGGCCCTGATGTTCTTAGGGAACATCCGTTCGGACATATGTTGTGCAGTGAAAAATTTGAGTCAACACATGGTTGATCATAACATTCACTAGGTTGGTGCCTAGAAACTCTTGAGATATCTTTGAGGCATGATAAATCATGGGCTGAGATACACTGCCGGGAGAGTGACACTCCATGGATATACTGATGTTGATTGGGCTGGCAGTGTGGTGGATCGCAATAGCACATTTGGATGCTACTTCACATGTAGATCTGCTTCGGGCAGGAAACTGAAGTTGGTAGCTTTGAGCACCGCTAAGGCCGAATACATTGTAACATGTATGGCCTGTTGTGAAGTCACTTGGTTGCGAAAAATCTTTAGTGAGTTGTTCGAGCATGTGCTAGATGCCATCGTTATCCTTTGTGATAACTGGAGGGGGATTCGTTTGTCATAGAATCCCAGGTTCCACTATCGATCCAAGCATGTTGATGGCTGGTACCACTATCCAGGATATGGTACAGTGAGGTGCCGTAAGGCTCGATCATATAGGAATTGATGAGCAGGTCGCGGATATTCTCACTATGCCCTTGGGGAAGGTCATGTTCCTAACCTTCCGTGAGAATCTTGGTATCGTGGAACAACCCTATGATGTGGGTCCTGTTGGACGATGAGCTCTGGGAGCTCTGGGGGGGCTTTGGGGAGAGCTTCTCGGAGCTATGGGCAACCACAAGGCTAGGCTTGCCAAACCTTGTTGGTGTGCTTGGACCCCACCGTTGTGATTTTGAGTTGGTTCACCTCTCATTATCAATGCCCCGTATGCATCCTACCCATTGAGTTCAGGGCTCATGGGAAGTACCTCTCATTTGGCCAATGAGATGGGAAAGGCTAGAGACTAGTAGCAAAGACTGATGGACGCATCAGAATTTTCCGTACTCTCTATCTAGGATGGCACAGTCCAACCACTTGATATGGGATCAAGTATAGTGAGGTTTCAGACCTCCGCCTAACTTCGGGTCAAATGAACCAACTTCGGGTTGGTTGGAGACTCTTTGTGAGTCTGATAGAGGTTTCGGACCTCTGGGCTGAATTTGTCAGCCGGGGGATGATGTCTTTGTGACTAACCCACTTCTGTTCTGAAATAAAGAGGCCAACAAATCAAGTTACGGCAGGATGACGCACAATGTTTGATTGCATTGATGAATGGAGTTCTCCCTAGTTGAGAGGAAGTGTTAAAATTGGACAACTAGGTCCAAACTCCATGTTGTGATGCTCAGATTAAGATACTGATATTTTTGTTGGATTCCTCTTTCGAAGAGGTGTAAGATCCATATAAAATTTATCTTAATCCGATGAGAAGAACATTTATTTTGAATTTATTATTTATAATAAATTATATGTGCAGGTCGGCCTTAAGGTTTTGCACCCCTAGCAGATGTGTCACACACCTCAATGATGGATATAAATACAGTCAAAGTTGGAGAGCATTTCAATCATCTCATCTCATCACTTCCTCTTCTCTTCTCTGATTTAGTACGAGCTTCTTGGAGGACAAATTCAGCTCACATGTGGGAAGAAGGATGAGCTACTACAGCCAAGAAAAAGGACGCAGTTTGCTACAGCTAGGGTTTCCTAGGAAGTTTGACCAGCGTTGACTTTGGTCAACGCATGGTCCAAAGAGGCCCAAAATTTGTGGAGACTTCCATTTTAGTAGGCCGTACACTTTGGCACAAGAACTGAGGTCAAAAGGTTGACCAAAGTTGGAGCTGTGTTGACTTTTATGTTGCTGCCCTGTGTTGACTTTTCAGGACAGCGCTGACTTTTCTGGAGTTGACTTTTGTTGACTGATTTGAGGATTGTTGTGACACATTCCGGGTTGGCTGATCAAAAAAGACTTTGCTGGTTGAAGCATCCTGTTGACCGCCGTAACGCTCCACCACATTCTCCTGTTTCTGGTTTGTCTTCTACAGATCCACTAGTATGTTCTATCAGCATTTTACTTAACTGTTTGGGTGATTGCTGTAATAAAAGTAAAGTTGCATCAAGCATAGAACATCTACAAAATTTTACAATGAGGAAGAGGGTTGTGGTATAGCTCAAATATCTACCCATTAGTTCTTCTTAGGGCGATTGAGTTCAAAAAAGAATGTGTTGCAGACTGAATGAAATTTAATTAATAGCGATTGAGCGCAAAGGGGCACCCAGCAGGAGTATTGGATACAGCTGCGCTCCTTGATTCTTCTTTTCTCCCGGTAGAATAATGCTGCAACACAGCAACTTTATACTGAAACTTCTTTAGCAACACTAATTTTAGAATGAAATGAAATCTGTTAAAGATGAAATTGAAATTGAATTTAATAAAAATGTCAATGGTAGCTTAACTTATAATTGATTCAATTTAATTTCAGTGAAAAATTGAGTTACAACACATTCAAAGTTTTATCCATGGAAAAATTGTCTACTGATGTAGCATTGTTTACATACTCTCAAAATATATTACAAATATTTAACCACAAAATTTCGAAAAAAGAAAAATTACTTCTCAAAGTGCGCTGGTCAACTACTGTGAAACGAATTGTTCCAATTTTTGTGGAGAAAGACCAAAAACGAGAAAGATAATAAGAGATATAACTAAATTGGACACTGAACTGAAGGATAAATTCTCTTAGAAACTTTATTGATGAAATTCTCTGTGTCTACAAGCCTCTCGGGCCATCTCTTTTAACTTAGTTTATTTCGTTATTACAACTATATTTCGTTATTCAACCTACATTTTAGTTATTCTAACTACATAGGTAAATTTACAATATTCGTTGTCACATATTTGAACAAACTCCACCTTGACAAAAAATTGTCCATTCATCATCTTTTCTGCAAGTCGAGATAAGCAAGACACCATCTCAGCTTCTCTATTGTAACTGGCTTCGTGAATATATCTGCATGATTCTCCTGTGTGCGGATCTTCTTGAGGACTACTTTGCTGCCTTCGATTACATGTCTCACAAAGTGATACCATACATCAATGTGCTTGGTCTTGCTGTGATAGGCTGGATTTGTAGCCAAATGAATAGCGCTCTGACTGTCACAAAACACATTCACTTTCTCTTGCGTCTTTCCAATCTCATCAAGCAGACCTTTTAACCAGATTGCCTCTTTGCAGGAATCTGAAGCAGCTATATACTCTGCTTCAGTAGTGGAAAAAACCACTGTTTCTTGAAGCTTTGACATCCAACTGATTACTTTACCTGCAAGAGTAAAAACATAACCTGTAGTAGACCTCCTTTTGTCCAAATCACCTGCATAATCAACATCCACATTCACACACTGTACCTTCACGACCATCAAAGATAAGGCAATGGTCACTTGTGCCTCTCAAATACTGAAGCACCCATTTCACTGCTTGCCAATGTTCTTCCCCTGGATTTGCCATGAACCTGCTGACAACTCCAACTGCATGTGAAATGTCAGGTCATGTAGATACCATCGCATACATTAAGTTTCCTACCACATTTGCATATGGTACACGAGACATATACTGCTTTTCTTCATTAGTTCTAGGACTCAAATCCAAAGAAAGCTTAAAATGGGAAGCTAATGGAACATTAATAGGTTTCACATTGTTCATACCGAACTTTTCAAGTATTTTCTCCACATGCTTCTGTTGTGATAACCAAAGCTTACCATTCTTCCTGTCTCTGTGTATCTCCATGCCTAAGATATGTTTTGCCCCTCCAAGATCCTTCATTTCAAACGTCCTAGACAGCTGAGCCTTTAACCTGCTGATTTCTTCCATGCTTTTGCTTGCAATAAGCATATCATCAACATACAACACCAAGATAATGAATATGCCATTGAAACTTTTGAAGTATACACAATGATCATACTCACTTCTGATAAAATTCTGGCTCATCATGAAGGAATCAAACTTCTTGTAACATTGCCTGGGCGACTGCCTCAGGCCATACAATGATTTCCTGAGCTTGCAAACTAATCTTCTGCTGCGACCTTGTACAAAACCTTCTGGCTGATCCATATATATCTCTTCATTCAAATCACCATGAAGAAAGGTTGTTTTAACATCTAACTGTTCTAACTCAAGGTCATGTAAAGCAGTTAGTGCTAACACAGTATGAATAGAAACAAGTTTAACTATTGGTGAAAAGATCTCATGAAAGTCAATACCTTCAACCAGAGAATACCCTTTTGCAACCAGTCTCGCCTTATACCTTTCGATACTTCCATCAACTTTTCTCTTCAACTTGAAGACCCATTTGCACCCGAAAATTCTTCTCCCTTTAGAAAGTTCTACAAGATCTCAGGTATTGTTCTTGGCTATGGAGTCCATTTCTTCTTCCATAGCCTTTTTCCATATCTTGCTGTCTACATCATCCACTACTTCCTGATAACAAGATGGTTCCCCATCTTCAGTAATCAATGCAAATGATGAAGCAGAGTCTTCATACCTTTTGGGTGTTCTTCTTTCCCTTGTAGACCTTCTTAGAGTGACTGGTTGCTGACTGGATTCTGGAATTTCTCCAGTTTCCTCTGCTTCTCCACCTTTTTCAGAAGTCTCTCCTTCCTTTCGACTTTCTGGAAAAGGTACAGTCTCCAATTGAATCTGCTGACTTGGCGGTACCTACTTCTGTTCAACTTTTTCAACATCTAATTTTAAAAGAGATGATTCATCAAATGTTACATCTCTACTAATGACTATCTTCCGTGAAGTAGGATCCCACAACCTATATCCCTTCACTAAATAATCATATCCAACAAAGACACAACATTTTGATTTTGGATCTAATTTTGAATGCTGATTTCTAGGAATAAGAACATAGGCATCACAACCAAAAATCTTCAAATGCGAATAATCACAAGACTGACCCGACCAAACTTCTTCAGGAATTTGACAGTTTATTGCAACCGAAGGTGATCTGTTAACTAAATAACAAGCAGTAGATACTACTTCTGCCCACAACTCCTTTTGCAGATTAGCATTACTAATCATGCTTCTGGCTCTTTCCATAAGAGTCTGATTCATCCGTTCAGCAACAACATTCTGCTAAGGAGTATAAACAACAGTTTTATGTCTAACTATCCCTTCATCCTTACAAAATTGTTCAAATTGTAAAGAGGTAAACTCACTGCCATTGTCAGTTCTTAAACATTTGATTGATTTTCCTGTTTTCTTTTCCACCATTGTTTTAAATTGTTTAAATACATCAAACACATCAGCTTTCTTTTTCAACATATAGACCCAAAATTTTCTGGAGAAATCATCAATAAAAGTTAAAAAATACAAGGCACCTCCATATGACACAGTGGGAGATGGTCCCCATAGATCAGAATGAATATAGTCCAAAATCTGCTTGCTATTATGATTGCCAGACTTGAATCTTTGTTTACATTGTTTGCCAAACACAATATTTACAAAAATCCAACTTCAAGGATTTCAAATCAGGAAGTAGCTTGCGGTTCATCAATACCTGAAGACCTTTCTTGCTCATGTGACTCAACCGCTGATGCCATAGATGAGAACCTTATTCTGCTTTATCTAACATGATCGCTGATTCACTAACTTGAGTACTTCCCTTGAGTCTGTATAGGTTTCCAACCTTTTCAGCCTTCATAACAACCAAGGTTCCTTTCGAGACTTTCAACACTCCATTCTGACCTGTAAACTTATAACCATGCAAATCCAAAACTCCCAAGGAAATCAAGTTTTTCTTTAGATCAAGTACATGCCTAACATCAGATAAGGTTTTAATTGTACCATCATACATTTTAATTTTCACATTTCCAATCCCAACAGTCTGACAAGATGCATTATTTCCCATGAAAACAGAATTACCATCTACAGTTTCATATGATGAAAATCAATTTCGGTGCGCATTCATATGATGAGAAGCACCAGAGTCTAATAGCCAATAGTCAGCATCTTGTGAGATATTACATATAGGGAGTGCTTTAGCAATTAAAACCTCATCATCCATACCTGAATCGACCTAATTTGCTTCCTTGTTGTTTTCCGCCTCCTTCCGTTTTCAGCAATCCTTTTTGAGAAGTCCCGGTTTGTTGTAGTACCAGCATTTTGCTTTACTCTTCTTGCCGCCCTTTGACTTCGATCTGGAAGAACCTCTTGTCTTCTCCCCCCATTCCTTTGAGTGACTTTTAGCTACCATGGCTTCAGGTGCAGAAGTCTCAATGCTAGATTGTCTTCGTACCTCTTCAGATAAGAGAGCACCCATGACAGATTCAAATTTTAATGAATCGACAATGCTCAAACTGATTGAGGTCACGAAGTGATCCTATGACTCAGGCAGGGAACACAACAAGGTTATTGCCTTGTCTTCTTTCTCCATCTTTACTTCCATATCGGACAACTGACAAATAAACGTATTAAAAACATTCAAGTGATCTGCAATTTTCGTACCCTCCTTCATCTGAAGGCTGTACAGTTGTCTCTTTAAATAGATTCTGTTAGTCAAAGATTTTGTCATATAGAGAGTTTCCAATTTCTTTCACAACCCTACAGTTGTACTCTCTCCAACAATATTGAAGAGTACTTCGTCTGCCAAACATAACCGAACGGTATTGAGAGCTCGGACATCTAAGTCCTCCCAGCCCGAATTTGACATGTTTGCTGGTTTTTTAGCTACCCCATCTAATGCCTTGTGCAACCCTTGTTGCACCAGCAAATCCTTAACCTTTAGTTTCCACAGGGCAAAGTTGTTTTTCTCGGTAAATTTCTCCACCTCAAATCTTGCGTTTGTCATTTTCGCCATTTCTCCCTTCTAGGGTTTCCAATTTTCCTTCTTCTAAAATTTTCCCTCTTCTTCTAGGATTTCAAGATTTCCCTTTTTACTTCTAGAGTTTCAAGGGTTTCGAATCTTTTCTTTCTCCTACTACTTTAAATAGAAATAAAGATTACAATTTCTATTTTTCCTTTCACTTAATCAATTCTTTTGAAAACAATATTTCTGTACAAAAAAAAAACTTTTTCTCAAGCTGAACCCCCTTTTAAAAAAAATAAATGCTGTTCAAACCCTTTTCAACAATTGTTCAAATCCTTTTCAAGTTTTCCTGACTTCATACTGTTTTAAAAAAACACAAAGTTCAAACCCCTTTCAACAACTGTTCAAATCCGTTTCAACTAATGTAGACTTCCCGACTTAAAACACTGTTTAAAAAAAAAAAGAGAATAGTTCTGTTTAAAACAGTAAATTCCTTCTCTTTAAAAAAAAAAAAAAAAAAAAGCACCCGACTTTTGAGCGGCCAGGGCAGCGGATGGCGGCAGTTTATCTTGACCCTCTGCAAACTTCCTCAATTCCTTCAGTCTTCTTTCCTGGGCTTGCTTTGCCCCCATAAGACTTCTCGCGACCCTCTCTCACAACGGATTCGATGCTGGGCAACTCGAGCAAAACACTTCGATGAGAGTGAAACCCTCGGCAATTCCAAAACGGTTTTCTCTCTCGATCAGCGGTTTTCTGGATTCTCCGTCGACGGCCCTTTACCTCTACTCGACGGCTTCTCTGCCTCTGTCTGCAATCTCTCAAGAGACGGATCGCAGATTCCACAGGTGATAGCTTCCAAGAGCTCTCCTGCTCGTCGACGCCGTTTTGATGAAAAGAACCTCTCGATCGATCGAGTTCACAGAGTTGTATTGAAAGTAGGGTTGTAATTTTAATTAAAATTTTTAATTATGAAAGTGTAGTTTTTTTAATGGTAGAAATAGATTCTTTATAAACAAACTCTTACCCACTTAAAATCTAGAAATTTAACAATTATAACTAAAATTTTCCAAAATTTAAAAAACATTTTTCACAAATTTTCCACTATTTTTAAGTTCGCTAAACTGCTGTGAAACGAATTGTTCCAATACTTCTCGAAGTGCTGCGGTCAATATTGGACGCTTTGAATTTCTTTATCTATAAATGTCAAGTTTCTGTTGTGCTCATTCATGCTACTGTAGCCTTTTGAGGCCTTTGACCATGGGATTGTTCTATCAACAACCAATAAACGTACGTACGCTATTTGTAAAAGATGACACACCGCATGTGGAAACCGATGATTTGTAAAAGATGACACACCGCATGTGGAAACCGATGATGAAAATACTTGTCTGGATTTTATAGAATGTTGGTGGAAAGTGAATGATTTAGGATGGGAAAAAACAAAGAATTTATTAAAATTTTAATACAAAGTTCTTTGATTTTGAAATTAATTTTTTTAAAACAAATTATGTCAATATTTAAAGTTATTAATTATACAGGATACAGAAATGACTTACTGATATGTTATTTAAAATGTAATTAAAAGAAACCCAAACCCAAAATCTGGTTTACATCTTTTTCTCAACCAATTTCAGTGGAAAATAATTGAATTCGATGCTCAAATATTAAATACTTTGACATCTCCATCTTGCTTTGAAATGTCGATGATGATTGGTTTGTGATTCAATGCTCATTGGTAAAACATGAAATACTTTGACATATCCATCTTCCTTACTGCGTCTGCATTTTGAAGATTATCAAACGGACTTGTCAAATGGATTATTTTGATTGAGTAATTTTTTTTTCATTTTTTTTTTATTCTACTTTTCTTCTTTCGAAGATGGACGAGACTGCGTATAGAATGTTCGAAATGTAGATAATCCTCTCCGGGCAACGAAATTTAAAAACCATTGGATAAATCTATCATATCACGACAACCTAAAACATCAAAAACCATTTAATAAATCTATCCTATTATAAAAATATTAACATGAATATATCATATCATTAGCATTAACCTAAAACATCGAAAACCATTTAATAAATCTATCCTATTATAAAAATATTAACATGAATATATCATATCATTAGCATTAACCTAAAACATCGAGTGATTAGATAGATAATTGTTACTCTCGTCAAATAGTGACATTTTTTCATGAATTCCACGGCACAACGATCACAAAATTACATCATATGTCATACGTATATTTGATACGTAGTAAGTGTTTAAAAGTGACATGGGACAATACCTTGTGAAAGACTAGGGGAGGGTGGTAGGCTTGACATTTGACTATCTCTCTTTGATTTTATGAAATTTACACACCTCTGGTCACTGACTCACACAGTATATTACCCAACTCCTCATCTTCTTCCGATTTCATGCTCCATGCAGTTGAACATGAAAATGAGAATGGAAGGATATGGTTTTATGTGTCTGAAAATTTTTCTTGTTTTAAATACTCTCCAATATTTTGGCCAACTTCCTGAAGAATTTGGAATTCCTGAAGTTCGCTTTCAATAGCATGTCCGGGTCGATCCCCTTAACTCTTTCCAATCTTACAAGCCTGCAGACCCTAGATATATCATTCAATAACTTCGAAGGCACTTTGCCTCAAGGAATTGGCCTTCTTCCCAACCTGGAACACCTGTTTATCAGTGAAAACAAGTTCAAAGGTTCACTGCCGGCTGGGCTTGGAAACTTCAGCAAGCTGATGAGAATAGATTCAGATTCCAACGGATTCAGCGGATCGATTCCTTCAGAGCTATGTAGAGGTGGGTTGTTGACCCATCTTGCCATCTCAAATAACTGAATGGAGGGGAATATCACTGGCCTTCTGCAAGACTGGGTCTCACTACAACGTGTCCGGCTGCAAAAGAATCTCTTCACGGGCTTCATACCAGGTAATATTTCTAAGCTCTCTGCATTGTATTACCTCGAGATTTCTTACAACAACATCCATGGAAGTATACCCTCTTCCCTGGGACACATGCAGAACCTTACTAATCTCTTGCTTTCCGACAACAATCTGACTGGTGTCATTCCTCCCGAAATAGGAGAGTTAACAAAGCTGGGAAAGCTCGCTCTGAGTCGAAATAATCTCACTTGAACTGTTCCTCCAGAAATAGGCAATTTAATTAGTTTGGAGATTTTAGATCTCAGTGGAAACTCTTTGGAAGGCAGCATACCGGCTGCTCTCGGTCATCTTGTGACTCTGTTAACATTAAATTTGAGTGTAAACGCATTGACGGGAAGCATCCCCAGTTCCTTGGGGGATTGCAGACAATTAAGCGAACTATATCTGGCTAGAAATAAATTGAGCATGACCATTCCTTTGGAGTTGGAAAAGCTTGCATCTAGTCTCAGGTATAAGTTAGATGTAAGCTGGAACAATCTATCAGGATCTCTTCCTCCTGAGATGGGAAGTTTGATGTCACTTGAATCATTGGACGTCTCCCATAACCAACTCTCTGGTCAGATTCCTCAGTCTTTCATAGACCTCATAAGCCTGGAGCATTTCAATTTCTCCTTCGACCTGTTTACTGGGGCCATTCCTTCATTCAGTGTATTTTCACAAGGTCCGGAGAGTGCATTTGAGGGCAATCCAGGCCTTTGCGGACCTCCGACAATGAAAAGTTGTTCAGATTTAGAAGGTGCACGTAAAAGGAAAAAATTACGCTCAGTCGAAGTGGCAGGGATTACGGTCGCCTGTATTGGTGTTAAAGAACGTAATCTCAACCACCTGCTAGGTGTCAAATTCGTCTGTTCAAGTGTCTCGGTTTAGTTTAAGTCAGTTCAGTTTAGTCGATTTTATCTCCAGTTATTTATTGCTGATGTTTCCAATGTAATCTATTTAATCTACTCGTAATATTGTGAAGAGCAACTCTCTGCTCCAATTCGTTTTCAGTGTTTCAATTCTTGTCATGGTATCAGAGCCGAGTTGCATAAGCCTCCCTGGAGAGCAGCAACAGAGGCACGAAGAAGCAGAAGAGAAAAACAGTCAATTGGCGCGATTGTGAGTTGATTGGCGCTGGAATACATGCCATACCCGTGCCATTTTATAAAGAGGGTTTAAAAGAGCATGTGCTGAAGAGATTTAGAAGAAGTTTTTTTTTTGGGGAGTTTTAAAAAAAAAAACTTAAAATGTGATGTGAGATGAAAGTGAAAGTTTCACAAGAAATCTTTTCGAGGAAGATATTTTTTTTAGAAGGAGAAGTGAACTCGCATAAGACTCGTTCAAGAGCAGCAAAATTTTTTGAAGAAGTGAAGTTGCATAAGACTCATTCAGGAGCAGCAAAATTTTTTAAGAAGCAAGGTATTGATGAATATGTAAACTCATTTGTTTGTGGAAGTTTGACAACGAGGACATGGGAAAAGCCAAGAGGCTAAAGAAAAAGCAGATTATGTTTGAGATCTTTCTAGATCTGGAAATCAAGAGGCAAAAAGACGCCTATGCATTAAGATGCATAAAAGAATCTGTTGATGACAGCACACTTCCCTTGATTTCAGATGCCAAGACAGTCAACGAGGCATGGGATACCCCTTTCCTCGACTGTTTCTGCACGTCCTCAGGAAGAATGGCCAATTGGCGCGACTATGAGTTGATTGGCGCTGGAATACACGCCATACCTGCGCCATTTTCATGCCTCGCACCGTTTTTGAGAGAGGCGCGACTATTCCGCTCGGGACCGCGCCAGTCTGCCGAGTAAAATTTTTTACGCATCTGCGTGAAACTCAAATGACGCATGCATTGTAAGGTACGAAGCATCGTATTAAAGATATTAAAAAAAAAAATTCGTTTTTTCAAATGATACGAAAGTCAACGTCGATTTTAAAAGTCGATTTCAAAGCGAAATCGATTCATATTTTCTGTGTCCATTTTAAAACAAGTGAGAGGCATGAAACGTGTTGTGGTAGTGACTTTAAAGAGGTAAAAGCCTTTTTATAAATAATTTTTTTTTAAAAGTTTTTTTATAAAAAAAAAAACTTGAAATTGGATGAAGGGTTTTATATAGTGACTGTGAAGAAGTTTTAAAGATGTTTTATTCAAGTGTTAAGGGATTTTTTTAAGAGCATGTGTAAATGTTTTTTTTGAGTTTTTTTTAAAAAAAAAACTTAAAGCTGTGATGTGAGATGAAAGTGAAAGTTTACAGGAAATTTTTTGAGGAAGATTATTTTTCAGAAGGAAAAGTGAACTTGCATAAGACTCGTTCAAGAGCAGCAAAATTTTTGAAGAAGTGAAGTTGCATAAGACTCATTCAGGAGCAGCAAAATTTTTTAAGAAGCAAGGTATTGATGAATATGTAAACTCGTTTGTTTGTAAAAGTTTGACAACGAGGACATGGGAAAAGCCAAGAGGCTAAAGAAAAAACAGATTATGTTTGAGATCTTTCTAGATCTGGAAATCAAGAGGCAAAAAGACGCCTATGCATTAAGATGCATAAAAGAATCTGTCGATGACAGCATTCTTCTCTTAATCTCAGATGCCAAGACAGCCAAGGAGGCATGGGATACCCTTGAGAGATGTTTTGGTACGCTCCGATACAGAGAAGAACAATCAATTGGCGCGACTGTGAGTTGATTGGCACTGGAATACATGCCATACCCGCGCCATTTTCATGCCTCGGACCGTTTTTGAGAGAGGCGCCACTATTCCGCTCGGGACCGCGCCAGTATGCAAGCGAAAAATAACGCAGATGCGTTAAGGTGAATGTATGCGTTCAACTTATTAAAGTTTTTTCAAAAATCGTTTTTCAAAAAAAGTTTAGCACGAGGACGGAGTTGACTGTCTGCGTTAACTTTAATGCGTTTAGAGGTGTCACCCGGCTAAGTAACTTGACCGTCACAATCAAACTCCGTATGCAAAATTTAAAAATGGTTAATTGCAATTGCGTTATATTTTTTTATCGCGAAAGTTAAAATCATTCAACGTGATTTTTTAAAAGGCATCAAAAGTTTAATCTTAAGATATTTAAAAAGGTGAAAGCCCTTTTTATTTCACGTGATTTTCAAAGTTTACATAAGGTGCATTCGTTAGGAAAGAGTCTCAATTTAAGAAAGGAACGTTTTTTTACCATGTTTTACATATAAAAAAAAAAAAACTTTAAATTGTTTCAAAGGATTTTATAAAGAGGGTTTAAAAGAGCATGTGCTGAAGAGATTTAGAGGAAATTTTTTTTTGGGGGAGTTTTAAAAAAAAAAAATTAAAATGTGATGTGAGATGAAAGTGAAAGTTTACAAGAAATTTTTTGAGGAAGATTTTTGGTCAGAAGGAAAAGTGAACTTGCATAAGACTCGTTCAAGAGCAGCAAAATTTTTGGAGAAGTGAAGTTGCATAAGACTCATTCAAGAGCAGCAAATTTTTTAAGAAGCAAGGCATTGATGAATATGTAAACTCGTTTGTTTGTAAAAGTTTGACAACGAGGACATGGGAAAAGCCAAGCGGCTAAAGCAAAAGCAGATTATGTTCAAGATCTTTCTAGATCTGGAAATCAAGAGGCAAAAAGATGCATATGCATTAAGATGCATAAAAGAATCAGTTTCTGAGTTTACGCATTCTTCCCTAATCTCGTATGCCAAGACAAACAAGGAGTGCGGAGCACTCCTTGTAGCTTCGAGACGAAGACGCTCCGATGACAGAAGAAGACACCCGCACGACCGTGAGTTGATCAAGGGCCGGGAATACACGCCATACCCGCGCGATTTTCATGCCTCGCACCATTTTTGAGAGGCGCGACTATTCCGCCGGACCGCTGTACCGTAAGTTTAAAAATAACTCAGACAAGCAAGTATGTGAATGTATGCGTTCAACTTATTAAAGTTTTTTTTTCAAAAATCGTTTTTCAAAAAAAAGTTTAGCACGAGACTCGAGTTGACCGTTCGCGCTAACTTGGGTCGCGGGGGCCGCAGAGGTGCTCAATTTATTAAAGTAATCCAGATCCGTCACTGTCAAACACATGCAAAAAAAATGGTTAAATGCAATTGCGTTATATTTTTTTATGTCGAAATTCAAAATCATTCAACGTGATTTTTTAAAAGGCATCAAAAGTTTAATCTTAAGATATTTAAAAAGGTCAAAGCCCTTTTTATTTCACGTGATTTTCAAAGTTTACATAGGGTGCATTCGTTAGGGAAAGAGTCTCAACTTCAAGAAAAGGAAAGGTTTTTTTTATCGAGAAGTGTTTTTTACATAAAAAAAAAAAACTTTAAATTGTTTCAAAGGATTTTATAATGAGGGTTTAAAAGAGCATGTGCTGAAGAGATTTAGAAGAATTTTTTTTTTTGGGGAGTTTAAAAAAAAAAAACTTAAAATGTGATGTGAGATGAAAGTGAAAGTTTACAAGAAATTTTTTGAGGAAGATTTTTGGTCACAAGGAAAAGTGAACTTGCATAAGACTCGTTCAAGAGCAGCAAAATTTTTGAAGAAGTGAAGTTGCATAAGACTCATTCAGGAGCAGCAAAATTTTTTAAGAAGCAAGGTATTGATAAATATGTAAACTCGTTTGTTTGTGGAAGTTTGACAACGAGGACATGGGAAAAGCCAAGAGGCTAAAGAAAAAGCAGATTATGTTTGAGATCTTTCTAGATCTGAAAATCAAGAGGCAAAAAGACACCTATGCATTAAGATGCATAAAAGAATCTGTCGATGACAACATTCTTCCCTTAATCTCAGATGCCAAGACAGCCAAGGAGGCATGGGATACCCTTGAGAGATGTTTTGGTACGCTCCGATACAGAGAAGAACAGTCAATTGGCGCGACTGTGAGTTGATTGGCGCTGGAATACACGCCATACCCGCGCCATTTTCATGCCTCGCACCGTTTTTGAGAGAGGCGCGACTATTCCGCTCGGGACCGTGCCAGTCTGCAAGCGAAAAATAACGCAGACGCATTAAGGTGAATGTATGCGTTCAACTTATTAAAGTTTTTTCAAAAATCGTTTTTCAAAAAAAGTTTAGCACGAGAACGGAGTTGACTGTCTGCGTTAACTTTAATGCGGGCTAGAGAGGTGCTCACCTGCGTTGAAGTAATCCAGATCCGTCACTGTCAAACGCATGCAAGAAAAATGGTTAAATACTATTAAGATATATTTTTTTATAGCGAAAGTCAAAATCATTCAACGTGATTTTTTAAAAGGCATCAAAAGTTTAATCTTAAGATATTTAAAAAGGTGAAAGCCCTTTTTATTTCACGTGATTTTCAAAGTTTACATAAGGTGCATTCGTTAGGGAAAGAGTCTCAATTTGAAGAAAAGGAAAGGTTTTTTTTATCAAGAAGTGTTTTTTACATATAAAAAAAAAAACTTTAAATTGTTTGAAAGGATTTTATAAAGAGGGTTTAAAAGAGCATGTGCTGAAGAGATTTAGAAGATTTTTTTTTTTTGGGGAGTTTTAAAAAAAAAAACTTAAAATGTGATGATGAAAGTGAAAGTTTCACAAGAAATCTTTCAGGAAGACATTTTTTAGAAGGAGAAGTGAACTCGCATAAGACTCGTTCAAGAGCAAAGAAAATTTTTTGTGACAGTGAAGTTGTATTAGACTCTTTCATCCTTGTGATAAAGAATTTTTTGTAAGAAGCAAGGTATCAAGGAATATGTAAACTCGTTTGCTTGGAAGTTTGACAACGAGGACATGGGAAAAGCCAAGAGGCTAAAGAAAAAGCTAATTATGTTTGAGATCTTTCTAGATCTGGAAATCAAGAGGCAAAAAGACCCCTATGCATTAAGATGCATAAAAGAATCTGTCGATGACAGCATTCTTCCCTTAATCTCAGATGCCAAGACAGCCAAGGAGGCATGGGATACCCTTGAGAGATGTTTTGGTACGCTCCGATACAGAGAAGAATGCTCAATCGGGCGCGATCGTGAGGCTGATTGCCGGAATATACGATACCCGCGCCACTAAGGCCGGCCCTAAAAATTTCATTCCGCCGGACCGCGCCACCGTAAGCGAAAAATAACTGTAGATGCGTTACAGAATGTATGCGTTCAACTTATTAAAGTTTTTCAAAAAAATCGTTTTTCAAAAAAGTTTAGCACGAGGACGGAGTTGACTGTCTGCGTTAACTTTAATGCGGGCCAGAGAGGTGCTCACCTGCGTTGAAGTAATCCAGATCCGTCACTCTCAAACGCATGCAAAAAAAATGGTTAAATGCAATTGCGTTATATTTTTTTATGGCGAAAGTCAAAATCATTCAACGTGATTTTTTAAAAGGCATCAAAAGTTTAATCTTAAGATATTTAAAAAGGTGAAATTTTATTACATTACGCATTTTCAAAGCTACACAAGGTGCATTCGTTAGGGAAAAGAGTCTCAATTTGAAGAAAGAAAGGTTTTTTTTTATCAAGAAGTGTTTTTACAAAAAAAAAACTTTAAATTGTTTCAAAGGATTTTGTAAAGAGGGTTTTAAAAGAGCATGTGCTGAAGAGATTTAGAAGAATTTTTTTTTTGGGGGAGTTTTAAAAAAAAAAACTTAAAATGTGATGTGAGATGAAAGTGAAAGTTTCACAAGAAATCTTTTCGAGGAAGATATTTTTTTTAGAAGGAGAAGTGAACTCGCATAAGACTCGTTCAAGAGCAGCAAATTTTTTTGAAGAAGTGAAGTTGCATAAGACTCATTCAGGAGCAGCAAAATTTTTTAAGAAGCAAGGTATTGATGAATATGTAAACTCGTTTGTTTGTGGAAGTTTGACAACGAGGACATGGGAAAAGCCAAGAGGCTAAAGAAAAAGCAGATTATGTTTGAGATCTTTCTAGATCTGGAAATCAAGAGGCAAAAAGACGCCTATGCATTAAGATGCATAAAAGAATCTGTCGATGACAGCATTCTTCCCTTAATCTCAGATGCCAAGACAGCCAAGGAGGCATGGGATACCCTTGAGAGATGTTTTGGTACGCTCCGATACAGAGAAGAACAGTCAATTGGCGCGACTGTGAGTTGATTGGCGCTGGAATACACGCCATACCCGCGCCATTTTCATGCCTCGCACCGTTTTTGAGAGAGGCGCGACTATTCCGCTCGGGACCGCGCCAGTCTGCAAGCGAAAAATAACGCAGATGCGTTAAGGTGAATGTATGCGTTCAACTTATTAAAGTTTTTTCAAAAATCGTTTTTCAAAAAAATTTTAGCACGAGGACGGAGTTGACTGTCTGCGTTAACTTTAATGCGGGCCAGAGAGGTGCTCACCTGCGTTGAAGTAATCCAGATCCGTCACTGTCAAACGCATGCAAAAAAAATGGTTAAATGCAATTGCGTTATATTTTTTTATGGCGAAAGTCAAAATCATTCAACGTGATTTTTTAAAAGGCATCAAAAGTTTAATCTTAAGATATTTAAAAAGGTGAAAGCCCTTTTTATTTCACGTGATTTTCAAAGTTTACATAAGGTGCATTCGTTAGGGAAAGAGTCTCAATTTGAAGAAAAGGAAAGGTTTTTTTTATCAAGAAGTGTTTTTTACATATAAAAAAAAAACTTTAAATTGTTTCAAAGGATTTTATAAAGAGGGTTTAAAAGAGCATGTGCTGAAGAGATTTAGAAGAATTTTTTTTTTTTTGGGAGTTTTAAAAAAAAAAACTTAAAATGTGATGTGAGATGAAAGTGAAAGTTTCACAAGAAATCTTTTCGAGGAAGATATTTTTTTTAGAAGGAGAAGTGAACTCGCATAAGACTCGTTCAAGAGCAGCAAAATTTTTTGAAGAAGTGAAGTTGCATAAGACTCATTCAGGAGCAGCAAATTTTTTTAAGAAGCAAGGTATTGATGAATATGTAAACTCGTTTGTTTGTGGAAGTTTGACAACGAGGACATGGGAAAAGCCAAGAGGCTAAAGAAAAAGCAGATTATGTTTGAGATCTTTCTAGATCTGGAAATCAAGAGGCAAAAAGACGCCTATGCATTAAGATGCCTAAAAGAATCTGTCGATGACATCATTCTTCCCTTAATCTCAGATGCCAAGACAGCCAAGGAGGCATGGGATACCCTTGAGAGATGTTTTGGTACGCTCTGATACAAAGAAGAAACGTCAATTGGCGCGACTGTGAGTTGATTGGCACTGGAATACACGCCATACCCGTGCCATTTTCATGCCTCGCACCATTTTTGAGAGAGGCGCGACTATTCCGCTCGGGACCGCGCCAGTCTGCAAGCGAAAAATAACGCAGATGCGTTAAGGTGAATGTATGCGTTCAACTTATTAAAGTTTTTTCAAAAATCGTTTTTCAAAAAAAGTTTAGCACGAGGACGGAGTTGACTGTCTGCGTTAACTTTAATGCGGGCCAGAGAGGTGCTCACCTGCGTTGAAGTAATCCAGATCCGTCACTGTCAAACGCATGAAAAAAAATCGTTAAATGCAATTGCGTTATATTTTCTTATGGCGAAAGTCAAAATCATTCAACGTGATTTTTTGAAAGGCATCAAAAGTTTAATCTTAAGATATTTAAAAAGGTGAAAGCCCTTTTTATTTCACGTGATTTTCAAAGTTTACATAAAATGCATTCGTTAGGGAAAGAGTCTCAATTTGAAGAAAAGGAAAGTTTTTTTTTATAAAGAAGTGTTTTTTATACATAAAAATGAAATTGTTTCAAAGGATTTTATAAAGAGGGTTTAAAAGAGGACAAATAAGAGATTTAGAAGAATTTTTTTTTTTTGGAGTTTTAAAAAAAAAACTTAAAGCTGTGATGTGAGATGAAAGTGAAAGTTTACAAGAAATTTTTTGAGGAAGATATTTTTTTTTAGAAGGAGAAGTGAAGTTGCATAAGACTCATTCAGAGCAGCAAAATTTTTGGAGAAGTGAAGTCGCATAAGACTCATTCAAGAGCAGCAATTTTTTTTTGAAGAAGCAAGGTATTGATGAATATGTAAACTCGTCTGTTTGTGGAAGTCAGACAACGAGGACATGGGAAAAGCCAAGAGGCTAAAGCAAAAGCAGATTATGTTTGAGATCTTTCTAGATCTGGAAATCAAGAGGCAAAAGGATGCCTATGCATTAAGATGCATAAAAGAGTCAGTTGATGAAAGTATATTTCCCTTGATTTCAGATTCCAAGACAGCCAAGGAGGCATGGGATACCCTTGAGAGATGTTTTGGTACGTCCGATACGTAGAAGAATACCAATTGGCGCGATCGTGAGTTGATTGGCGCTGGAATACACGCCATACCCACGCCATTTTCATGCCTCGCACCGTTTTTGAGAGAGGCGCGACTATTCCGCTCGGGACCGCGCCAGTCTGCAAGCGAAAAATAACGCAGATGCGTTAAGGTGAATCTATGCGTTCAACTTATTAAAGGTTTTTCAAAAATGGTTTTTCAAAAAAAGTTTAGCACGAGGACGGAGTTGACTGTCTGCGTTAAATTTAATGTGGCCCAGAGAGGTGCTCACCTGCGTTGAAGTAATCCAGATCCGTCACTGTCAAACGCATGCAAAAAAAATGGTTAAATGCAATTGCGTTATATTTTTTTATGGCGAAAGTCAAAATCATTCAACGTGATTTTTTAAAAGGCATCAAAAGTTTAATCTTAAGATATTTAAAAAGGTGAAAGCCCTTTTTATTTCACGTGATTTTCAAAGTTTACATAAGGTGCATTCATTAGGGAAAGAGTCTAAATTTGAAGAAAAGGAAAGGTTTTTTTTATCAAGAAGTGTTTTTTACATATAAAAAAAAAAACTTTAAATTGTTTCAAAGCATTTTATAAAGAGGGTTTCAAAGAGCATGTGTTGAAGAGATTTAGAAGAATTTTTTTTTTTTGGGGAGTTTTAAAAAAAAAAACTTAAAATGTGATGTGAGATGAAAGTGAAAGTATCACAAGAAATCTTTTCGAGGAAGATATTTTTTTTAGAAGGAGAAGTGAACTCGCATAAGACTCGTTCAAGAGCAGCAAAATGTTTTGAAGTGAAGTTGCATAAGACTCATTCAGGAGCAGCAAAATTTTTTAAGAAGCAAGGTATTGATGAATATGTAAACTCGTTTGTTTGTGGAAGTTTGACAACGAGGAAATGGGAAAATCCAAGAGGCTAAAGAAAAAGCAGATTATGTTTGAGATATTTCTAGATCTGGAAATCAAGAGGCAAAAAGACGCCTATGCATTAAGATGCATAAAAGAATCTGTCGATGACAGCATTCTTCCCTTAATCTCAGATGCCAAGACAGCCAAGGAGGCATGGGATACCCTTGAGAGATGTTTTGGTACGCTCCGATACAGAGAAGAACAGTCAATTGGCGCGACTGTGAGTTGATTGGCGCTGGAATACATGCCATACCCGCGCCATTTTCATGCCTCGCACCGTTTTTGAGAGAGGCGAGACTATTCCGCTCGGCCACGCCAAATAAGTAAGCTTGTAATAACGCGTATGCGTTAAGATAGTTGTATGCGTTCAACTTATTAAAGTTTTTTCAAAAATCGTTTTTCATAAAAAGTTTAGCACGAGGACGGAGTTGACTGTCTGCTTTAAATTTAATGCGGGCGAGAGAGGTGCTCACCTGCGTTGAAGTAATCCAGATCCGTCACTGTCAAACGCATGCAAAAAAAATGGTTAAATGCAATTGCGTTATATTTTTTTATGGCGAAAGTCAAAATCATTCAACGTGATTTTTTAAAAGGCATCAAAAGTTTAATCTTAAGATATTTAAAAAGGTGAAAGCCCTTTTTATTTCACGTGATTTTCAAAGTTTACATAAGGTGCATTCGTTAGGGAAAGAGTCTCAATTTGAAGAAAAGGAAAGGTTTTTTTTATCAAGAAGTGTTTTTTACATATAAAAAAAAAAACTTTAAATTGTTTCAAAGGATTTTATAAAGAGGGTTTAAAAGAGCATGTGCTGAAGAGATTTAGAAGAATTTTTTTTTGGGGAGTTTAAAAAAAAAAAACTTAAAATGTGATGTGAGATGAAAGTGAAAGTTTCACAAGAAATATTTTCGAGGAAGATATTTTTTTTAGAAGGAGAAGTGAACTCGCATAAGACTCGTTCAAGAGCAGCAAAATTTTTTGAAGAAGTGAAGTTGCATAAGACTCATTCAGGAGCAGCAAAATTTTTTAAGAAGCAAGGTATTGATGAATATGTAAACTCGTTTGTTTGTGGAAGTTTGACAACGAGGACATGGGAAAAGCCAAGAGGCTAAAGAAAAAGCAGATTATGTTTGAGATCTTTCTAGATCTGGAAATCAAGAGGCAAAAAGACGCCTATGCATTAAGATGCATAAAAGAATCTGTCGATGACAACATTCTTCCCTTAATCTCAGATGCCAAGACAGCCAAGGAGGCATGGGATACCCTTGAGAGATGTTTTGGTACGCTCCGATACAGAGAAGAACAGTCAATTGCCGCGACTGTGAGTTGATTGGCGCTGGAGTACACGCCATACCCGCACCATTTTCATGCCTCGCACCGTTTTTGAGAGAGGCGCGACTATTTCGCTCGAGACCGTGCCAGTCTGCAAGTGAAAAATAACGCAGATGTGTTAAGGTGAATTTATGCGTTCAACTTATTAAAGTTTTTTCAAAAATCGTTTTTCAAAAAAAGCTTAGCACGAGGACGGAGTTGACTGTCTGCGTTAACTTTAATGCGGGCCAGAGAGGTGCTCACCTGCGTTGAAGTAATCCAGATCCGTCACTGTCAAACGCATGCAAAAAAAATGGTTAAATGCAATTGCGTTATATTTTTTTATGGCAAAAGTCAAAATCATTCAACGTGATTTTTTAAAAGGCATCAAAAGTTTAATCTTAAGATATTTAAAAAGGTGAAAGCCCTTTATTTCACGGATTTTCTGGGGAAAGCTATATAAGGTGCATTCGTTAGGGAAAGAGTCTCAATTTGAAGAAAAGGAAAGGTTTTTTTATCAAGAAGTGTTTTTTACATAAGTAAAAAAACTTTAAATTGTTTCAAAGGATTTTATAAATAGGGTTTAAAAGAGCATGTGCTGAAGAGATTTAGAAGAATTTTTTTTTTTGGGGAGTTTTAAAAAAAAAAACTTAAAATGTGATGTGAGATGAAAGTGAAAGTTTCACAAGAAATCTTTTCGAGGAAGATATTTTTTTTAGACGGAGAAGTGAAGTCGCATAAGACTCGTTCAAGAGCAGCAAATTTTTTTGAAGAAGTGAAGTTGCATAAGACTCATTCAGGAGCAGCAAAATTTTTTAAGAAGCAAGGTATTGATGAATATGTAAACTCGTTTGTTTGTGGAATTTTGACAACGAGGACATGGGAAAAGCCAAGAGGCTAAAGAAAAAGCAGATTATGTTTGAGATCTTTCTAGATCTGGAAATCGGAAGAGGAAAAAGACGCATATGCATTAAGATGCAAGCATTAACTGTCGATGACAAAGATTCTTCCCTTAATCTCGTATGCCAAGACAGCCAAGGAGGCATGGATACCTCAGTGTCAGAGATGTTTTGGTACGCTCCGATACAGAGAAGAACAGTCAATTGGCGCGACTGTGAGTTGATTGGCGCTGGAATACACGCCATACCCGCCCATTTTCATGCCTCGCACCGTTTTTGAGAGAGGCGCGACTATTCCGCTCGGAACCGCGCCAGTCTGCAAGCGAAAAATAACGCAGATGCGTTAAGGTGAATGTATGCGTTCAACTTATTAATTTTTTTTTAAAAATCGTTTTGCAAAAAAAGTTTAGCACGAGGACGGAGTTGACTGTCTGCGTTAACTTTAATGTGCGCCAGAGAGGTGCTCACCTGCGTTGAAGTAATCCAGATCCGTCACTGTCAAACGCATGCAAAAAAAATGGTTAAATGCAATTGCGTTATATTTTTTATGGCGAAAGTCAAAATCATTCAACGTGATTTTTTAAAAGGCATCAAAAGTTTAATCTTAAGATATTTAAAAAGGTGAAAGCCCTTTTTATTTAACGTGATTTTCAAAGTTTACATAAGGTGCATTCGTTAGGGAAAGAGTCTCAATTTGAAGAAAAGGAAAGGTTTTTTTTATCAAGAAGTGTTTTTTACATATAAAAAAAAAAACTTTAAATTGTTTCAAAGGATTTTATAAAGAGGGTTTAAAAGAGCATGTGCTGAAGAGATTTAGAAGAATTTTTTTTTTTTGGGAGTTTAAAAAAAAAAAAACTTAAAATGTGATGTGAGATGAAAGTGAAAGTTTCACAAGAAATCTTTTCGAGGAAGATATTTTTTTTAGAAGGAGAAGTGAAGTTGCATAAGACTCATTCAGGAGCAGCAAAATTTTTTAAGAAGCAAGGTATTGATGAATATGTAAACTCGTTTGTTTGTGGAAGTTTGACAACGAGGACATGGGAAAAGCCAAGAGGCTAAAGAAAAAGAAGATTATGTTTGAGATCTTTCTAGATCTGGAAATCAAGAGGCAAAAAGACGCCTATGCATTAAGATGCATAAAATAATCTGTCGATGACAGCATTCTTCCCTTAATCTCAGATGCCAAGACAGCCAAGGAGGCATGGGATACCCTTGAGAGATGTTTTGGTACGCTCCGATACAGAGAAGAACAGTCAATTGGCGCGACTGTGAGTTGATTGGCACTGGAATACACGCCATACCCGCGCCATTTTCATGCCTCGTGCAGTTTTTGAGAGAGGCACAACTATTCCGCTCGGGACCGCGCCAGTCTGCAAGCGAAAAATAACGTAGATGCGTTAAGGTGAATGTATGCTTTCAACTTATTAAAGTTTTTTCAAAAATCGTTTTTCAAAAAAAGTTTAGCACGAGGACGGAGTTGACTGTCTGCGTTAACTTTAATGCGGGCCAGAGAGGTGCTCACCTGCGTTGAAGTAATCCAGATCCGTCACTGTCAAACGCATGCAAAAAAAATGGTTAAATGCAATTGCGTTATATTTTTTATGGCGAAAGTCAAAATCATTCAACGTGATTTTTTGAAAGGCATCAAAAGTTTAATCTTAAGATATTTAAAAAGGTGAAAGCCCTTTTTATTTCACGTGATTTTCAAAGTTTACATAAGGTGCATTCGTTAGGGAAAGAGTCTCAATTTGAAGAAAAGGAAAGGTTTTTTTTATCAAGAAGTGTTTTTTACATATAAAAAAAAAAAACTTTAAATTGTTTCAAAGGATTTTATAAAGAGGGTTTAAAAGAGCATGTGCTGAAGAGATTTAGAAGAATTTTTTTTTTGGGGGAGTTTTAAAAAAAAAAACTTAAAATGTGATGTGAGATGAAAGTGAAAGTTTCACAAGAAATCTTTTCGAGGAAGATATTTTTTTTAGAAGGAGAAGTGAACTCGCATAAGACTCATTCAAGAGCAGCAAATTTTTTTGAAGAAGTGAAGTTGCATAAGACTCATTCAGGAGCAGCAAAATTTTTTAAGAAGCAAGGTATTGATGAATATGTAAACTCGTTTGTTTGTGGAAGTTTGACAACGAGGACATGGGAAAAGCCAAGAGGCTAAAGAAAAAGCAGATTATGTTTGAGATCTTTCTAGATCTGGAAATCAAGAGGCAAAAAGACGCCTATACATTAAGATGGATAAAAGAATCTGTCGATGACAGCATTCTTCCCTTAATCTCAGATGCCAAGACAGCCAAGGAGGCATGGGATACCCTTGAGAGATGTTTTGGTACGCTCCGATACAGAGAAGAACAGTCAATTGGCGCGACTGTGAGTTGATTGGCGCTGGAATACACGCCATACCCGCGCCATTTTCATGCTCGCGCCGTTTGAGAGAGTGCGCCACCATTCCGCCGGGACCGCGCCGCCTCAAGTAAGCGAAAAATAACGGGAGATGCGTTTAGGTGAATGTATGTCAAATTGCATAAAGTTTTTTCAAAAATCGTTTTTCAAAAAAAGTTTAGCACGAGGACGGAGTTGACTGTCTGCGTTAAATTTAATGCAGGCCAGAGAGGTGCTCACCTCCGTTAAAGTAATCCAGATCCGTCACTGTCAAACACATGCAAAAAAAATGGTTAAAATGCAATTGCGTTATATTTTTTTATGGCGAAAGTCAAAATCATTCAACGTGATTTTTTAAAAGGCATCAAAAGTTTAATCTTAAGATATTTAAAAAGGTGAAAGCCCTTTTTCTTTCACGTGATTTTCAGAGTTTACATAAGGTGCATTCGTTAGGGAAAGAGTCTCAATTTGAAGAAAAGGAAGGGTTTTTTTTATCAAGAAGTGTTTTTTACATATAAAAAAAAAAAACTTTAAATTGTTTCAAAGGATTTTATAAAGAGGGTTTAAAAGAGCATGTGCTGAAGAGATTTAGAGGAATTTTTTTTTTTGGGAGTTTTAAAAAAAAAAACTTAAAATGTGATGTGAGATGAAAGTGAAAGTTTCACAAGAAATATTTTCGAGGAAGATATTTTTTTTAGAAGGAGAAGTGAACTCGCATAAGACTCGTTCAAGAGCAGCAAATTTTTTTGAAGAAGTGAAGTTGCATAAGACTCATTCAGGAGCAGCAAAATTTTTGAAGAAACAAGGTATTCGATGCACATGTAGAAGCCAAGCAACGAGGTCATGGGAAAAGCCAAGAGGCTAAAGCAAAAGCAGATTATGTTCGAGATCTTTCTAGATCTGGAAATCAAGAGGCAAAAATATGCCTATGCATTAAGATGCATAAAAGAATCTGTCGATGACAGCATTCTTCCCTTAATCTCAGATGCCAAGACAGCTAAGGAGGCATGGGATACCCTTGAGAGATGTTTTGGTACGTCCGATACGTAGAAGAACGCCAATTGGCTGACTGGTGAGTTGATTGCGCTGAATACATGCCATACCCGCACCATTTTCATGCCTCACCGTTTTTGAGATAGGCGCGACTATTCCGCCGTGGACCGCGAAATTTCATAAGTTGCAAAAAATAACGCAGATGCGTTAAGGTGAATGTATGCGTTCAACTTATTAAAGTTTTTTCAAAAATCGTTTTTCAAAAAAAGTTTAGCACGAGGACGGAGTTGACTGTCTGCGTTAACTTTAATGCGGGCCAGAGAGGTGCTCACCTGCGTTGAAGTAATCCAGATCCGTCACTGTCAAACGCATGCAAAAAAAATGGTTAAATGCAATTGCGTTATATTTTTTTATGGCGAAAGTCAAAAATCATTCAACGTGATTTTTTAAAAGGCATCAAAAGTTTAAATTTAAGATATTTAAAAAGGTGAAAGCCATTTTTATTTAACGTGATTTTCAAAGTTTACATAAGGTGCATTCGTTAGGGAAAGAGTATCAATTTGAAGAAAAGGAAAGGATTTTTTTATCAAGAAGTGTTTTTTACATATAAAAAAAAAACTTTAAATTGTTTCAAAGGATTTTATAAAGAGGGTTTAAAAGAGCATGTGCTTAAAAGATTTAGAGGAATTTTTTTTTTTGGGAGTTTTAAAAAAAAAAACTTAAAATGTGATGTGAGATGAAAGTGAAAGTTTCACAACAAATCTTTTCGAGGAAGATATTTTTTTTAGAAGGAGAAGTGAACTCGCATAAGACTCGTTCAAGAGCAGCAAATTTTTTTGAAGAAGTGAAGCTGTGAAGACTCATTCAGAGCAAGAAATTTTTTAAGAAGCAAGGTATTGATGAATATGTAAACTCGTTTGTTTGTGGAAGTTTGACAACGAGGACATGGGAAAACCCAAGAGGCTAAAGAAAAAGCATATTATGTTTGAGATCTTTCCAGATCTGGAAATCAAGAGGCAAAAAGACGCCTATGCATTAAGATGCATAAAAGAATCTGTCGATGACAGCATTCTTCCCTTAATCTCAGATGCCAAGACAGCCAAGGAGGCATGGGATACCCTTGAGAGATGTTTTGGTACGCTCCGATACAGAGAAGAACAGTCAATTGGCGCGACGGTGAGTTGATTGGCGCTGGAATACACGCCATACCCGCGCCATTTTCATGCCTCGCACCGTTTTTGAGAGAGGCGCGACTATTCCGCTCGGGACCGCACCAGTCTGCAAGCGAAAAATAATGCAGATGTGTTAAGGTGAATGTATGCGTTCAACTTATTAAAATTTTTTCAAAAATCGTTTTTCAAAAAAAGTTTAGCACGAGGACGGAGTTGACTGTCTGCGTTAACTTTAATGTGGGCCAGAGAGGTGCTCACCTGCGTTGAAGTAATCCAGATCCGTCACTGTCAAACACATGCAAAAAAAAATGGTTAAATGCAATTGCGTTATACTTATTTATGGCGAAAGTCAAAATCATTCAACGTGATTTTTTAAAAGGCATCAAAAGTTTAATCTTAAGATATTTAAAAAGGTGAAAGCCCTTTTTATTTGACGTGATTTTCAAATTTTACATAAGGTGCATTCGTAAGGGAAAGAGTCTCAATTTGAAGAAAAGGAAAGGTTTTTTTTATCAAGAAGTGTTTTTTACATATTAAAAAAAAAAACTTTAAATTGTTTCAAAGGATTTTATAAAGAGGGTTTAAAAGAGCATGTGCTGAAGAGATTTAGAAGAATTTTTTTTTTTTGGGAGTTTAAAAAAAAAAAACTTAAAATGTGATGTGAGATGAAAGTGAAAGTTTCACAAGAAATATTTTCGAGGAAGATATTTTTTTTAGAAGGAGAAGTGAACTCGCATAAGACTCGTTCAAGAGCAGCAAAATTTTTCGAAGAAGTGAAGTTGCATAAGTATCATTCAGGAGCAGCAAAATTTTTTAAGAAGCAAGGTATTGATGAATATGTAAACTTGTTTGTTTGTGGAAGTTTGACAATGAGGACATGGAAAAAGCCAAGAGGCTAAAGAAAAAGCAGATTATGTTTGAGATCTTTCTAGATCTGGAAATCAAGAGTGAAAAATACGCCTATGCATTAAGATGCATAAAAGAATCTATTGATGACAGCATTCTTCCCTTAATCTCAGATGCCAAGACAGCCAAGGAGACATGGGATACCCTTGAGACATGTTTTGGTACGCTCCGATACAGAGAAGAACAGTCAATTGGCACAACTGTGAGTTGATTGGTGCTGGAATACATGCCATACCAGCGCCATTTTCATGCCTCGCACCATTTTTGAGAGAGGCGCGACTATTCCGCTCGGGACCGCGCCAGTCTGCAAGCGAAAAATAACGCAGATGCGTTAAGGTGAATGTATGCGTTCAACTTATTAAAGTTTTTTCAAAAATCATTTTTCAAAAACATCTGAAAAAATACAGCCAGGGGATCTTTGAAGCAAAGGGGAGCTTTGAAGATGAAGATGAAGGTAGATTTGTAGCAGCGGATCTATAGCCAGATGAAGAGTCAGAAGAAGTAGAAAAGCAGCATGAAGATGCTCGTGAATCCCACTGTGCACAGCCACAAGTGGATGAAGAGATTCCAGCAATAGAGATTGCTGACGAAGTTTTAATGATACCAGCAACAGAGCTTGCTGATGAAATGGTAAATCCAATGATTGATATGGCTGATGTAAACCTTGATAATGAAATTTTTGCTAATGATGATTGGTTGCAGATGATGCAACAAAAGTATGATATTGACATCATGTTATTTGGTGAGATTACCCCACTTCAGTTAGTGGAAGACAACCTGTTTGCAGAAGCACAGGTCAGTGAAGAAGAGGCAGAGAAAAAGACAGAGACAGAGATAGAGGAAGATGCAGCAAAGGAAGAGCAACAGCAGAAAGCTCTCATTGCGGAGAAGAAGGAAGAAACAAAGAAAGAATCAGAGACAAAAACAAAGAAAGAAGTCTTCAAAGGGAATGCAGAAACAGAGATTGAGGCAGAGGCAGAAAAGGAAAAAAAACATAAGAAAGCTATCACTGCAGAGCAAAAAGACCAGAACCAATGTTGTTCTGAAAATAATTTTTATTCTAACATTGATTTCAAGTGTGCAGGTATACAGATTGATTATGAAAAAGAGCTAAAGTTTATTGAAACATGGCTTGCAACACCATGTCTGGATGAGATCTACACAGAAGCTGTAGATATGAATGTTGAAGACAACATGCATGACGAACATGTCAATGAAATTTTCATGCATTGGAGTTTTGAAGAGATAAGATTTTATTCTAATCCTATGTTGCAGCAGATTGATGATGATCAGCGCATAACAGAAGACAATATGTGGTAGCAGCCCACATTCAAGACGATTTTTGAAGAAGTCCAGGACATGCTTAGACAGCCTAGAACAGTAAAAGACCTGCACCAGCAAACCAAGAAACCGAGCTTTGAAAAATACAAAAAGGCGAAAATTCTGAAACAATTTAGAGGCTACAGAATATGGAAAAAGGGAAGAAGAAAACTAAGTTTAATTAAAGTCATTTTTTTAAATTGTAAGCCTCGCTGAGACATAGACCAGCAGGTATCTTAATTAAAAATTTTTTGTATGTGGTTGATATTAAAGGGGAGTGTTAAAGAACGTAATCTCAACCACCTACTAGGTGTCAAATCCGTCTGTCCAAGTGTCTCGGTTTAGTTTAAGTCAGTTCAGTTTAGTCGATTTTATCTCCAGTTATTTATTGTTGATGTTTCCAATGTAATCTATTTAATCTACTCGTAATATTGTGAAGAGTAACTCTCTGCTCCAATTCGTTTTCAGTGTTTCAATTCTTGTCAATTGGGACCATAATCATTCTCATCCTTGCGCTGAGGAAAACATCAAGGGCGATGAAAAAGAGGCCTAAGTGCAAGGAGGATGCTGAAATGCGTATTTCTTCAGATGATGGACAAGGTCATATCACATATACAGATATAGTAGAAGCTACTGAGAACTTCAGCGATGATTACATCATTGGCTTTGGCACATCCGACAAGGTGTATAAGGTAGCTATTTCGGGACGAGACAAAATCCTTATGGCCAAGTGCTTAAAACTGGAAAATCATGCGGACGATGATTATCGACATTGCTGTCTGAGACAAGAGGTCGAAGATTTGAAGAACACCCGTCATAGAAACATCTTGCGTCATAGAGACCTGCTAACTGTTAATGATGTGACAGTTCTTGTGTGTGACTATATGGTTAATGGATCGCTGTGGGAATTTCTGGGCGGGGCATCGAAACCCGATAAGAAGCTGGACTGGAGGACGATGTATAACATTGCAGTTGGAGTGGCAGAGGGACTCAAATATTTACATCACGACTGCGAACCTCTAATTATCCACTGCGACATAAAATCTGCCAACATATTGCTGGACGATGAATATGTGGCTCACATCGCTGATTTTGGACTTGCGAAGCTATTGAAAAATCCCTCAATAGATTCTGAATCAAGTTCTCTCTTTGGTGGAACTCATGGCTACATTGCTCCTGGTACTAAATCTCTGTGCCCCCTAATTTTATTTTTTTTCTATAAAGCTTAGTCATCCCGATCCTTTTATTGCTACTATGGAGTGCAGGTTCAAAGATAATCATATTCTATGATATGGTAACGATTGAATATGTTATGTGCAGAATGTGGGTATGGAGTGAAGGCATCGACGAAGCAAGACATGTATAGCTTTGGCGTAGTGTTATTAGAGATGGTAAGCGGAAAGCCCCCCGTGGTAGAAGAGAAGGATCATAAATTTGAGCATCTGCCTATTTGGGCTGCGAGGATGATGAAAGAAGGAAAAATAGATGAAATAATAAATGAAAATTTGAGAAGCTGTGAGACAATTTCTTTACATAGTAATATGAAGGATGAAATGGTGAAGATGATGGAGATTGCCTCTTTCTGCACTCGATCTTCTCCGAATCTCAGGCTGTGTATGAACGTAGTACTGGACATGCTGATTTCTCCGAACAGAGGGCAGGGCAGTGATTTGACAGAGTAGTTATAATTAGGGAATTATGGAAGGATTTTCTATTTACATTAAAGTAGTGTTTCATTGCCTTAGAGGGTGTTCTTTGTTTTTGCTTTTGAAATTTATAGGAAAGTAGTGTTTCATTGTGTTAGAGGATGTTCTTTGTTTCTGGCTTTTGCCATTTAGGTACGTCTAATTATATATAACGTCTTCAAGCTGTGACTTCAACTCTTTTCTATTCAGATTTTAACTATGTACTTCTGTTCGTAAGTTTTTTTTTTTTTTTTAAGACAGTAATGGTTAAGTTTTATTAAGAGGCGGCAAAACAGCTGCCTTGAGCAATTACATCACTGCTCTGGCTGAGAGCACAGATCGGTATTCTTCTTTTGAGACAGAAATACTTGATGCAGGGACTGAGGTTGCCCAAAAGGAGGTTTTTGGTTACATTGTTACCTTGGACGGTGAGAATGCTGGAAAAAGCAGCAAATAGAGAAACCTTGAGAATGCCGGAAGGACCATGATTGAACGCTGGAGTTTGTATAGAGGGAGAAACTTGATTTCCCTCCGTGACAGCAGGTAGACCCGTAATTTGGCAATTCAGGATGTCGTGAGGAGATCCCTCCCTTCGATTTGTTGTAGATCCACTATGAATAGCTGACAGAACATGACTGCTTCTACCACTGATGCTGATGATAATATTCGCCCAGCACCCGCTCTTCAGATTGCAACTAGTAACAACAGGAAAAGCAGGGAGAGGGCACAAGTCGAGAATTTGGGGAGAATGGTCAGGCTGCTTCTTAAAAGAAGGATCCAATTTCATTAGCAACTGGCCGTTCAATATGAATATGAATCGGATCAGACAGGGAGTAAGATGGACAGAGCTTTGAAACAGGGGAGAACCTAGAGGAAAAGAAGCCCAAAAATCATTGGTCTTATAGAATAATGCAGATTGAGTCAACATTATTAACTGAAAGTGACCACCTACTCCGAAGAGAGCCTAGATTGGCTTCCTTGTCCACCTGGGAATTTAACTTCCCAAGGATATGAAAGAATGAGATTTTGTGGAATTTTGGCAATTTAAGCCTGATTTTCCTGAGGATGGTGGCTAATTGAAGTGAAGAAGGATTCTTTTGGGTGTTCAATGCCTAGATAATGAGCCTAGAGTCCCCGAAGACAGAGATGGAGAGGAAGTTACCTTTAATCTCTTGATTTAGACCTTGCCACAGAGCAAGAGCCCCCGCTCTGTTATTAGTTTCCTTGCCCAGACCCTAGGCAAAAAGAAGCACAGATGAACCACTAGGACCTAAGAGAACCCCACCGCCTCTTGCGATACCAGGGTTACCTTTAGAGGCCCCGTCTAAGAATAGACAATGTTCATTCAGAGCCGACCTCCACTTAATGAACTCCTGCTCGTCCAGTCGAATTTCCCAGTTGGAGTGGGCAATAGCAGGAGGAATGGGACAATCCTTATGATTTGGGACCAGCCCTTTAAACCAGAGATCCTCCTCACTGTCCAGCACTTTTTCATTCTTTATGGCAGTATTGGCTTTTAGGGCTTCCCCCAAAAAAGCTTTGACTTTAATGATGACTCTGGTTGGGTTGCAGCTTTCATTCCTGAATATTCTGTTGTTCCTCTCCAGCCACAGCTTCCAGCAAACGAATTTGGGAATCCACATCCAACTAGTCTTGAGAAGGTGTTTTTTGGAGAGACCGAACGGAGATAAATTGACCCAGTTTTGAGTAAGATTTGGGATGTTCCCTGGGAGCTCTATTTTTTCAAAATCTAGCATCAGGACACCCTTCCATACTTCTTGAGCAAAGGGGCACATTAAGAACAGGTGATCAATGGCTTCTTCATCCAACAAACAGAGGGTGCACCTGGAAGGCCCTTCCATACCACGCCTACGGAGATTATCTCTAGTGAGGATACTATTATGTGCTAACATCCAGCAGAAGAAGTCAACTTTGGAGAGGGAGGGGAATGCCCAAATAAATTTCCATGGAGCAGGATCCGGAGGAACATTCAAAATGGCCATCAAACTTTTGTAACCTTCAGAAGCTGAATATGAGCCTGAGAGTGATCCCCACCCTCGTTTGTCCTTAGAAAAAGATTTTAAAGGGGATTTCCCTTGGAGCATATCCAGTAGAACTGAGGCTTCTCCCTCCAGCCACTGAGGAACCTCCCCCAGATGCCAGCTATCCCATAGACAAGTTGCATCCTCCGTCCAAATGGAGATGTCCCAGAGGGTATTTAAATTGCGGGCCTGAAGCCAAGCTTTGATATTGGCAAGTTCTTCCATCTGATTCAAAGGCTGATCACCAAGAATTGGATCATCCCAAATTCTTATTTTTTTCCCATTACCTAGGATCCAGTACAGATTATGGCTGAAGTGCTCTAAGGCTTTGAGGCAGAGTTTAAAAATAGGAGAACCTTTGGAGGTTCTTGGAGGCTGGTCCAAGCATCTTAGGCGCTGCCCATGAAAATATTTTTTTCACAGGACCTTCTTGCTCCAACTTGAATTCCCAAAGACAATGTTCCATAGCAGCTTGGATCCCAAAGCCAAATTTTGGGCATCCAGATCGCGCATTTGGAGACCTCCTTCCAAAAATGGCTTTTCAAGAGTGTCCCATTTTACTAGGTGCAGCCTTCTTTCATGATTTTTTCCCCCTTCCCACAGAAAATGCCTCAGAAGTGTGTCCATTTTACTTATGAAGGTTTTAGGGGCAAGGAGGATGGAATGCTGATATAACCACAGACTTGAGAGAACAGCTTTCATCAGAATGACCTTTCCAGCATTATTCAGCCATGAGGCTCCCCAAGCTTGGATTCTGAGTTTAAGCTTGTCAAGCAGGGGTATCCAGTGGGCTAATTTAGGATTAGCCTTGAAGATTGGGATCCCCAGGTATTTAGAAGAGTCCCAGGTCCAAGACCCTTCCATATCTAGAAGCCTTGCAATGTCTGACAATTCCTTCACCGAGCAGTGCCAGCCATAGATTGTGCTTTTAAGGTAGTTAATCTTGCTGCCCGAGACCTCTCTATAAATGTACAACTCCTTCTTGAAGGATCTTGCAGAATTTATGCTTGCCCCACTAAGCAATAAAGTGTCATCAGCAAATTGGGCATGGTTTATGTCTTTGACATTGCGAGCCATTCGAAGGCCAGGCAGGGTTTGGGTCTGTTGACCGAAGTCAAGCTGAAAGCTGAGCACTGAGGCTTGAATAGCATAAAGGAGTGGGGACAAAGGGCAACCTTGTCTTAGTCCCCTAGAGGCTTGGAAAAAATCTGAAGATCACCCATTAACCAACGGCGCTATCGAAGGAGAGGCTATGCAGTCTTTAACCCAATTTATGATGGCTGAAGAGAAGCCCATTTTCTTCATCACAATAAATAGGATATCAAGTCTCACCCTATCAAAGGCATTTGCCAAATCAAGCTTAATCATGATACCTTTCTCATTTCGATGATAGCTTGAATGAACTTCTTCTTGCACTAGCACAATATTGTCTAGAATCTTTCTCCCTTTGATGAATCCGCCTTGGTTTTCAGGGATAATGACCGGCAAAATTTTCTTGAGGCATTTGGCTATAATTTCGGTGATCAGCTTGTAACTAGAGTTACATAAAGAGATTGGCCTGAATCTGCTAAAATCTGAGGCGCCTTTCTCTTTCAAAATCAAGGCAAGAAAGGCCGAGTTGATGCTGCCTCCAATCTTGGCACAAGTTTGAGATTTCTTGACCATTCTCAACAAGTCATTTTTGATTGTGGCCCAACAGGATAGATAGAACCTAACGGTGAACCCATCCGGGCCAGGAGCTTTATCCAGTTCCATACTATCCAGAGCTTTTTTAAGTTCATTCATGCTGATTGGAGCAGTCAGCATAGAATTGTCAGATTCTTGGACACAATGAGGAATTAAATCAATCGGATAGGCATGAGGATCAATGGGGGGATCTTCGGGTGCAGAGTAGATATCTTTGAAGAAAGAGTGAGCTGCTCGCTTTATGCCTTCAAAATCCTTAACCACTGCATTTTGATGATGAATTTCTTTAACTGTTTCGAAGTGCTTGCGTGCTTCAGCATGTTTGTGGAAGAAGCTTGTATTTTTGTCTCCGGCCTGTAACCAGAGAGTTCTGGATTTCTGTCTCCAGAACTCTTCTTCTTCCCTACTTTCTTTGTGGAATTATTTTTGCAGATCAACTTCTTTTTGAAGGAGGTCTTGCGAAACAGCAGTATTTTCCAAAGATAATTGATGGGCAGCAAGACTGTCCAGGGCCTCCTCTCTTTTGTAGGAGGGATATTTCAACATTCTAGCCCACTCCTTGAGCCTTCTTTTTAGACCCCTCCTTTTTTCTTCCCACACATAGAAAGGGGAACCTTGAACTTGCCTGTTCCAGGCCTCTGAGACCACCTCTTGGAAACCATCATGCTGAAGCCACAGAGGGATAAATCTAAAGGGAATAGGGCTAATATTTTTTTCCATGGAAAGCTCAAGGAGAATGGGTTTATGATCAGAGGTGTTGTTTGGTAGTATTTTGGGAGAGGCCATTAGTCCGCATGTCGGGAAAGAGGTTTGGATGAGAAATCTGTCCAAATGAGCAGCAATATGGCTGGGGCCAACCCTTTTGTTGGACCAGGTGAACTTCCCAGATGTGGGCTTGATATCCTCTAGCTCCCAACCCAACATAAGGTCTTCAACCCACTCTCTAGCTGGATCCCTGACCGGGGAGCCACCATTTTTCTCATTTATAGCTAGAGCGACATTCAGATCACCTGTAATAATAATGTTTTCTGGACTGTGCAATGAAAGGTAGGACAAAATCGAATCCCAACAATATTTTTTCTCAGTTGGTAAAACCGGAGCATATATATTGAACATACTTACTTGTTGGCTAGAGTCTTTATGGAGGAGCTTCGTGAAAAGCCAGTGGGGGGAGCAATCTTCATGAATCAGGTCATAAATAGAGCTATCCTAGAAGGAAGCGATCCCACCAGAGGTGCCTCTCGCACTGACAGCTCTCCCATGTCCTTTACGCCAGAAATTTTTGCTAGCATGGAGGAGGTGAAGATCCTCCAACTTTTTCTCCTCGATGAGAAGGATTTCAGGCGAATATATCCTCACTATATCTTTCAGGGCCTCTTCTTTCAGCCTGCTACCTAATCCTCTGCAATTCCAGGATACGTATTTCATTATTTATTGGCTTGGGAGGTTGTGGCTCCTTTTGGAGTCGTGCCATGCTTGCGCCCGTATCTTGTATTCATCATTCGCTTGAGTGTTTTCTGGGAGCCTTGGAGTACGTCTAGATAAGTTTTCTCCTCTCTCTGTTTCTTCTTGGATTTTCAGCCCCTGGCCGATTTGATATGGGTGACTTGCGAGCTATTTGATTCATAGACTCTTTCTTCAGATTCTTCATCAGATTCGAAGGCCAGGCTGATATGCTCTTCGTTATCTTCATTTCCTCCATGGCCGCCATCTGCTAGGAGGGTGATTGTTCCAGTACCAGTTTCTTTTATGTTCTTCGACAAGTCTTCCGGTTCTTCTTGAGTCCCAATGTCTTCTGCATTCCCAACTAAGGAGGAGCCAACCTTTGGAGCTTCTTTGGCCTTTGGCTTGGTCTGAGACTTCCCCACTGGCCCAGTATTTTTCTTCTCAGTTGGCCTTGGAATAGCCTTGCCTCTTTTGATTTCTTTCCATCCTTCTTCGTCCTCCTTAGTCCCAGTTGGGGCTTTAGGACAATTCCGTTGGAAGTGTTTGTGTTCATGACAGGTTCTGCATTTGAAAGGCAGTTGCTCGTAGTCCAGCTTTTGGTAGTGATGCCATTCTCCAACTGTAAGTTTTACCACCTCAGGCAAACCAGCTTCTAAGTCGACTTCCACACAAATTCTTGCACAGGTGTATTGGCCCTTGTTATCTGCTTTGTCAATGAATCTGCTGAGACCATTTCCAATCATTTGTAAAGAGTGAAAGCTCCAGCAATGGATTGGAAGGTTGGGGAGCCGAACCCAGACTGGGACCTCCTTAGGGACATCAACTGAAGGATTGAAGTCAGGGGTCCATTTATTGAGATACAGACTTGTTGTGACCAGCAAAAACCCCCCTTTTTATTTAATATTAGTAATAATACTAAATAAATGGGGACCCTTAGTTAAAAAATCCAAAAAAAAAAATAAATCAATTAGGATTTGTTTTCCTTTTCAAATAAAACTTTATATCATAAACTTAGGAAAATCCCTTAGAGAAAACCTTAATAAACACTTAAGTTTATGATAGATTACAATAAAATTGTTCTTTAAACAAAATAACACATCCATAGCAAATAATATATATCTTTTGTAAAACTAAAATCGCTATTTTGTGATATTGCGATAACGCGATCTCAAAAAGCCTATACTGGTCGCAAATCGCAGATCACAAAAATGTGTTAAATGAATACTTTTTGATTTATGATATTTGCGATATGCGATATTCGTGATATGCGATATTCGCGATATGCGATATGCGCTTTTGCGCTATTTGCAAAATTGCAATGGTTACGTTTTGCGATATTGCGATATTGCGCAGCAAATCGCAGATCGCGATGTCGCAGATTCATAAAAGCGCGTTTTTCAAAGAAAATATTTTCATATATCAATATCCATTATGCGCTTTAATGATTGGATTAAATGAATGGATTGTCAATTAATGGTAAATGAGATTTTGTTTTAATTGAAAGTCGTTTCACGTTATAATAATATATTTCATCCGCCTTTTCATTTAAAACTATCTCATCACCTTTCTTATGCCATTACTCTCATTTAACTCGCAAAACGCAGGCATGAAGGAGAAAACGTCTATACAAAGCGTTCACAGAAAATTATGGGTAAGAAAGAGAAGAGCTCGAATTCTGAAAACAGAGAAATGGCTTCACTGTATACAGACATCGCTTGTGATAAGGATGCTGGTATAACCACATGGGAAGGAATGTATAATTTGCTGGAAGAAGAAAATCCTGTGGTGGTAAAAGTTGCGGCTACAGCAGGTTTCAGTAATACATCTGAGGCAACCCTCAAAGATCTGTCTTGTTCATTTCTACATAGGATAATGGCAAGGCTGAGGATTCTCCCGTATACGGACATGGTGAAATGGGTGCTGGACAACACTGATATTTCAGACAGGAAATTTAGAACTCCATCTCAAGAACTAATCGGGTCATTCACCATGGAAGATTTGAGGCTGATGTATAATTTGCCGAAACCTCAGGCGACTTATAATAAGCAATTCATGGAAGATTTTTCCAGAGAGCATGCAAATTTGTTGGAATGCACAAAAGAGTGGACCAAAAGAGATGAGCTATTGAAGAAAAACAAACACGGTATGTACAGTACTGGTTCACTTACCTCTCCTTATTGTTTTGCTACTGCCATGTTATGCAGGCTTTTTGGAAAGCCTGACATAAATATGATCTTGCCTGAATGGCTCCCTTTGTTGAATGCTGCCATTAATTCTACAATTGTAGACTGGGCCAAAATCTTATCTGATAATTTGACCACTGCTATTTTTCACTACCGGTCCAAACGAAATGTTTCTCAGCAGATTTATCCGCCTTTTTATTTATCTGCTTATGTCATGGACGCTATCTATTTTGTCTCTAAATTCCCTGTGATGGGTTGGCAATGGACTATCCACGATCCTTTGCCTATTCATGTGTACCATAAAGAACTATGGGAATCTAAATTTGTCCTCCATTTTTACCAAATTTGCCATGGTGTAATGCTGCCATTGTACAGAACATTTCATAATAAGGATGCCCCAAGGTTATCCCCAAAAACAGAGGTCGAAATTCTCCCCGTCGCAAGATGGTTTGGAGAAGAGTTGTTCACTTATGTTAGGGTTTTTTGAAGTTCTGCTTCCCCCCATGTTTTACCCCTATATGTTCCAGATAGACTTGTAGCTCGGGAGATTGCTTATCAAACCAGTGGCCAAGGAGGTTTAACTAAGGAATTAAAAGAGAAGAAGAAAGGCATTTGGCCACAATTTCCTGTAAACTGTGGAACATTTTCACTATTTGATGTTGGACACGCATTCAAAGAAGTAAGCAACATTACATGCTTACAACTGTTCAAATTTTCAAGAAGGTTATTTGACCCAAATAATGTTGTTAAAAATTTTACCAATGCAATCAAAGTAAGGGAATTTTCCAGGGAACTGGATATTTTTGATGATATGTTCTAAACAAAAAGTTCATTTAAAGAAGTCTTGAATTCAGCCCAAATGCAGTTATCTCTAGAGGAATTCCAGGAATTTAAACTTTACAGAGAGAGTAGACTAACTACTATTCCTTTGGAAAATATACGCTTGGAACCTGCAAGGGAAAAAAATCCTAGTGTTAGTCTTAACGACAATTCAAGTACAGATAAATCTAAGTCGAATTCTGACAGACAGACTTCTGAACATTCCAATAAGTCTAATGAAAAGGAAGATAAAATTGAAGAATCAATGAAAGATTCTGCGCAATCGAAAGAACTTCCTCAACAGCAAATTTTGACTTCTCAACAGACCAATCCTCCTCCTACCAATGTACAGCAACAGTCAGTCACCATTGAACTAGACAAGGAATGGGAAAGCTTTAACCAATTGATTAATGTAGAAGGAAAGAATATACAGAACCCTGTACAAACAACCAAAGTTTTGAGCACAGGAATAAGTAGCACAGCCACAGTAACTGAGCACATACCTATCACACCCTCATTTGAAATTGTACTTAATGTAGAGGACATTCCTCCTCTAGATGTATTATACAGCCCAAAATAGAAATCAATAGTGAAGAAACAGAGAAAAAATAGAAAGTTAGAAGGTGCAATTGCTACTGAAGCAGAACAACTAGATGTCTTGTGGAAGGATCCTTCCACAGAGCCTACTGAGAATCTTGCTAAGTTATCTCAAATGACAGGGGCTTATGCTTCTGCAACAATTGACAAAGCATTTGAGATACAACTCTTGTTGAATGAAAAAGAAGAACAGATAAAAGTTCTACAACAACAATTGCAACAGGTACAGGCAAATAATGAAGCACAGTTGAAACTTGAAGAGTTACAGCAACAACTTCAAGAAATGCAAATTGGACATCAAAAAAGTCTGGCTGATAAAGAAAAGCAAATATAGATTATTCAAGACCAGCACAAAGATGATCCTAATCTTCCTGAGTTTATTTCAGAAACTATCTCTTTAAACAATCAACTACTGCAACAAGAAGAAGTGTTATGCCAAAAGATCTTGCAATGGAATTCTTTTTTCCAAGAGAGTGATAAAATCACAAATCATGTCGTAGATTTACGAAATTATTATGATTTGATTAATGAAAATATCAATGATTATTTGATATGGCAAAAAACAGAATAAGGCAGAAAAGCTGGTGCACCCATTATTAATGAAAATCATAAAGAAATACCTTTCAATAACTAGGATGCACAAATCAGAAGGGCAGAGCAAGCAGCAGAGGAGGTGGCTACAGCGGCAAACACTCTTACTGATTGTATAAATGATAATTTGCACAAAGCTAATTTGATTTCAGAAACTGTTCCGGGATATCTCCCACAGGCACATCAACTACAAACAGAATGGAGGCAAAAGGCAGAAGAAAGATCAAAATCAATCCAAGGGCTGACAAGATTAAACTGGGACTCTTACTGGACATATTTAGTGAAACCACACAGTCAGCACAACACGCTTAATTTTATCATCAATTCAACTGAGAAGATTGCGCCCACACTTGTCAACTCTGTCTTTTCAGGACAGTTGAAATCTGAAGTCGGTCAACCACATCTTCTCAAAACAATGCTAGATGCCTGCAAGTTTAAAGATCAAGTTCATAAGTAGTTTGTTGATAGTCTTTATTTTTAGATTTAGTTTTAATTTTACTGTATTTTTTCCTAGGAAGAGGACGGTCATTTAAACCGAATCCTTAATTTTTGTAATAGACTATTTTTAGATTTAGCTAAGTAGTATTTAAACCCCTCTCATGCATTTAGAGAGGGTTCCTGGATTATTATATTTTTGACTTGGATATTACATTTCTGTACTCCACTGACTTTTATATTTAATAAAGGATCACATCTGGTGATTTTATGCAGAATTATTTTTAAGTTTTGCATTTCTGTACCTTGGATTTGATTTTGCGTCAGAATTACTGGATTAGAGTATCAGATTTCATTTGAAAGCCTTCAAGATGAATAAGATATTTCTATCTGTTCACTGTTGATTTCTTTTGTCTTATGATATTCGCTTTAAAATTTGCTATCATTTACAGATATTCGTTTTCATAACGTTTCTTTATATATATCATTTTTTAGTATAATTGAAATGTTATCTTTCATAAGTATATGTAGATGATATATTATGATGAATGCAATATGCTAATACAACTCTGTTTAATGTCTTAAACAGAGTTATCTTTATTTGTTTCTGCACATTTTGATTTAAATGATAATACATTTTTATGGTTATTGTTAAATTGGAACAATTTTAAGTTGTATTCACATATGATTGCCCGGGTTAGTTTTAGAATTTATTTACCAGTATTTAGTTTAAATTAGATAGTTTTATTTTAGTTAATTTAGTCCCACTTTCACTCTTCCAAATAAACCCATCACCAACCCATTAGTTATAAGGAAACTGGTCCTTTAAATCCAGTCGGAGCCACCATACCAAACGGAAAAGGAGCTGTCCTAAGGTCCCGACCGGGTGGTTTTCCCCAATGTTTGAAGGAGATATTTTCTAGGCTTCAACAAGACCCTGATTTCCCATGAAATATGGACCATTTCTGAATACCAAATCTCGATCTTCTTTGGAGGTGAATTCGAAAATGAAAAATCCTTTGCCAACCGCATAGCAGATCACATTGTTTTTCAGCTGTGGCCTGCAGTTGTGTTGAATCCAGTCATCAGTGGTTTTTTAGAAGGCCAGTGACCCATAAATTGCCCAACCAACCCTCTGGCAGCAAGGGCAAGGGCTATTTTAATCGGTTGTTCTTCATGCAGTGCGATCTCAGGGATTTCCTCTAGTTTTATTATGAACTTCGGAACCTCAGGGGTTGGTCGCTTCTTCCCTTTCTGTGATAACAAGCATCGAAAAGCTTCTTCAGACGATAACAGAGGGGTGGGAGAGGGCTCCCCACCCTCGGGTTCACCCATGGCGGCATCTGTGGTTCATAGTGAATGATGACCTACTCAATCTATACCCCACTAGTTAGCACGAAAGGGAGATAACAAAGAAAACCCCTGCAAAACCAAGGAGACAAAACAGAGGGCCTATGTGCCGCACTGATGACCAGTGAGTCACGCAAGTTCAGTGCGTTGTGCCCAGCCAAGAGAAACATTTTGGGGTCCGGCTCTATGCGTTGCGCCGACCCAATGCACCGCGAGACCCAAACAATGCGCCGTGCAGTTCAACTCCTGAACAAAGGAAACCTGTCCACAGATTGAGGGCAACGAAGCCCTCCTAGGCGGCTAAAGGGCCGAGACCGCCGCCACAAGATCAGAGAAAACCTGTTGCAGAGCGTCATCTAGGGCTCCCGCATCTCTGACATGTAGTGTTAATTCTGTTCGTAAGTTAACGATGTACTTATGGGTTAAATATGTATATTGCCTCTTGGTTTTAGCAGTGTACATCTAGGATAAATAAGTAGCATATTTATGTCGCTTGAATAGCAATTTCAAATATAGAGATATGATAATTATTTTGCAATTGTAGTTGTGGTAAGTTTCATTGGTAATCACTGTTCAGAATGTGGTAAAAAATAGGAACTAAATGAGTGACCCCTACCCGTGATTCACTTTTTGGCTTTTGATTTGACAATCTTCTCCAGATTTAGATTGATGTTTATTTTCTTCTATTTTTTTTTCCAAAGAATTTGTTCAAAATACTTTACAATTAATTTTGAGCATACAGGTAGAGAATTCTTAAGAGTTCATGACATATTTCTGCATGGAAAGAATTTTTTTCCGGTATATAAAGAAGTCAAATTCTAATACAAACACAACTTTTTCATAACATCCTTTAATATTTGGAATTTGATTGGTGAATGAATAATCTTTCTGTCATGCTATTTCATTTATAATCTCATCAACCAATGAAGTCGGAAATGGTTAAATTAATATAATTTTTTAACTAAATCCATATAAACATTCATAAATATTAAGGTTGTGATTTCATTGACTAATCATTTCAAATCATTGTAATATTGAGAAAAACATCTTGATATTCATGGAATAAGTAAACAATTTATATTTACGCTGA